>JAUIMM010002532.1:0-58535 GCA_031769625.1 Taudactylus pleione
ACCAAAATCATCTTCTGTCACCACAGCAAATGTTTTTTTAAGGTTTACTGAAAGTTTTAAGCCGAATTTGGGGATTTTTGAAGAAAAATATTTTTGGACGATTTTTATGGTCCGGGGCTTACATAATTTTTTCATACGGGTAATTATATTTCTGGAGAGTTCTGTGTCAAAATTAAGCACCAAAATCAACTTCTGTCACCACAGCAAATCTTATTTAATTTTTACTGAAAGTTTTAAGGCGAATTTGGGGATTTTTGAAGAAAAAATGTTTGGCCGATTTTTATGGTCCGGGGCTTACATAATTTTTCATACGGGTAATTATATTTCTGGAGAGTTCTGAGTCAAAATTAAGCACCAAAATCAACTTCTGTCACCGTATCAAATCTTTTTTAAGGTTTACTGAAAGTTTTAAGCCGAATTTGGGGATTATTGAAGAAAAATTTTTTTGCCGATTTTTAAGGTCCGGGGCTTACAGAATTTTTCATCCGGGTAAATTTATTTCTGGAGAGTTCTGTGTCAAAATTAAGCACCAAAATCAACTTCTGTCACCACAGCAAATGTTTTTTTAATGTTTATTGAAAGTTTTTAGCCGAATTTGGGGATTTTTGAAGAAAAACATTTTTGGCTGATTTTTAAGGTCCGGGGCTTACAGAATTTTCCATACGGGTGAATTTATTTCTGGAGAGTTCTGTGTCAAAATTAAGCACCAAAATCAACTTCTGTCACTGCAGCAAATGTTTTTTAAGGTTTATTGAAAGTTTTTAGCCGAATTTGGGGATTTTTGAAGAAAAACATTTTTGGCTGATTTTTAAGGTCCGGGGCTTACAGAATTTTCCATATGGGTAAATTTATTTCTGGAGAGTTCTGTGTCAAAATTAAGCACCAAAATCAACTTCTGTCACCACAGCAAATGTTTTTTAAGGTTTACTGAAAGTTTTAAGCCGAATTTGGGTATTTTTGAAGAAAAATATTTTTGGCCGATTTTTATGGTCCGGGGCTTACATAATTTTTCATACGGGTAATTATATTTCTGGAGAGTTCTGTGTCAAAATTAAGCACCAAAATCATCTTCTGTCACCACAGCAAATCTTTTTAAGATTTACTGAAAGTTTTAAGGCAAATTTGGGGATTTTTGAAGAAAAAAATTTTTGGCCGATTTTTAAGGTCCGGGGCTTACGGAATTTTTCATACGGGTAAATATATTTCTGGAGAGTTCTGTGTCAAAATTAAGCACCAAAATCAACTTCTGTCACCGTAGCAAATCTTTTTTAAGGTTTACTGAAAGTTTTAAGCCGAATTTGGGGATTTTTGAAGAAAAACATTTTTGGCCGATTTTTAAGGTCAGGGGCTTACAGAATTTTTCATATGGGTAAATTTATTTCTGGAGAGTTCTGAGTCCAAATTAAGCACCAAAATCAACTTCTGTCACCGTAGCAAATCTTTTTTAAGGTTTACTGAAAGTTTTAAGCCGAATTTGGGGATTATTGAAGAAAAAAATTTTTGGCTGATTTTTAAGGTCCGGGGCTTACAGAATTTTCCATACGGGTAAATTTATTTCTGGAGAGTTCTGTGTCAAAATTAAGCACCAAAATCAACTTCTGTCAACGCAGCAAATGTTTTTTAAGGTTTATTGAAAGTTTTTAGCCGAATTTGGGGATTTTTGAAGAAAAATATTTTTGGCCGATTTTTATGGTCCGGGGCTTACATAATTTTTCATACGGGTAATTATATTTCTGGAGAGTTCTGAGTCAAAATTAAGCACCAAAATCAACTTCTGTCACCGTATCAAATCTTTTTTAAGGTTTACTGAAAGTTTTAAGCCGAATTTGGGGATTATTGAAGAAAAAATTTTTTGCCGATTTTTATGGTCCGGGGCTTACAGAATTTTTCATCCGGGTAAATTTATTTCTGGAGAGTTCTGTGTCAAAATTAAGCACCAAAATCAACTTCTGTCACCACAGCAAATGTTTTTTTAATGTTTATTGAAAGTTTTTAGCCGAATTTGGGGATTTTTGAAGAAAAACATTTTTGGCTGATTTTTAAGGTCAGGGGCTTACAGAATTTTCCATATGGGTAAATTTATTTCTGGAGAGTTCTGTGTGAAAATTAAGCACCAAAATCAACTTCTGTCACCGCAGCAAATATTTTTTACGGTTTACTGAAAGTTTTTAGCCGAATTTGGGGATTTTTGAAGAAAAAAATTTTTGGCTGATTTTTAAGGTCCGGGGCTTACAGAATTTTTCATACGGGTAAATTTATTTCTGGAGAGTTCTGTGTCAAAATTAAGCACCAAAATCATCTTCTGTCACCACAGCAAATGTTTTTTTAAGGTTTACTGAAAGTTTTAAGCCGAATTTGGGGATTTTTGAAGAAAAATATTTTTGGCCGATTTTTATGGTCCGGGGCTTACATAATTTTTCATACGGGTAATTATATTTCTGGAGAGTTCTGTGTCAAAATTAAGCACCAAAATCAACTTCTGTCACCACAGCAAATCTTATTTAATTTTTACTGAAAGTTTTAAGGCGAATTTGGGGATTTTTGAAGAAAAAAATTTTTGGCCGATTTTTATGGTCCGGGGCTTACATAATTTTTCATACGGGTAAATTTATTTCTGGAGAGTTCTGTGTCAAAATTAAGCACCAAAATCAACTTCTGTCACCACAGCAAATGTTTTTTTAATGTTTATTGAAAGTTTTTAGCCGAATTTGGGGATTTTTGAAGAAAAACATTTTTGGCTGATTTTTAAGGTCCGGGGCTTACAGAATTTTCCATACGGGTGAATTTATTTCTGGAGAGTTCTGTGTCAAAATTAAGCACCAAAATCAACTTCTGTCACCGCAGCAAATGTTTTTTAAGGTTTATTGAAAGTTTTTAGCCGAATTTGGGTATTTTTTAAGAAAAACATTTTTGGCTGATTTTTAAGGTCCGGGGCTTACAGAATTTTCCATATGGGTAAATTTATTTCTGGAGAGTTCTGTGTCAAAATTAAGCACCAAAATCAACTTCTGTCACCACAGCAAATGTTTTTTTAAGGTTTACTGAAAGTTTTAAGCCGAATTTGGGTATTTTTGAAGAAAAATATTTTTGGCCGATTTTTATGGTCCGGGGCTTACATAATTTTTCATACGGGTAATTATATTTCTGGAGAGTTCTGTGTCAAAATTAAGCACCAAAATCATCTTCTGTCACCACAGCAAATCTTTTTTAAGATTTACTGAAAGTTTTAAGGCAAATTTGGGGATTTTTGAAGAAAAAAATTTTTGGCCGATTTTTAAGGTCCGGGGCTTACGGAATTTTTCATACGGGTAAATATATTTCTGGAGAGTTCTGTGTCAAAATTAAGCACCAAAATCAACTTCTGTCACCGTAGCAAATCTTTTTTAAGGTTTACTGAAAGTTTTAAGCCGAATTTGGGGATTTTTGAAGAAAAACATTTTTGGCCGATTTTTAAGGTCAGGGGCTTACAGAATTTTTCATACGGGTAAATTTATTTCTGGAGAGTTCTGAGTCCAAATTAAGCACCAAAATCAACTTCTGTCACCGTAGCAAATCTTTTTTAAGGTTTACTGAAAGTTTTAAGCCGAATTTGGGGATTATTGAAGAAAAAAATTTTTGGCTGATTTTTAAGATCCGGGGCTTACAGAATTTTTCATAATGGTAAATTTATTTCTGGAGAGTTCTGTGTCAAAATTAAGCACCAAAATCAACTTCTGTCACCGTAGCAAATCTTTTTTACGGTTTACTGAAAGTTTTAAGCCGAATTTAGGGTTTTTTGAAGAAAAAAATTTTTGGCCAATTTTTAAGGTCCGGGGCTTACAGAATTTTGCATATGGGTAAATGTAATTCTGGAGAGTTCTGTGTCAAAATTAAGCACCAAAATCAACTTCTGTCACCACAGCAAATGTTTTTTAATGTTTATTGAAAGTTTTTAGCTGAATTTGGGGATTTTTGAAGAAAAACATTTTTGGGTGATTTTTAAGGTCCGGGGTTTACAGAATTTTCCATACGGGTGAATTTATTTCTGGAGAGTTCTGTGTCAAAATTAAGCACCAAAATCAACTTCTGTCACCGCAGCAAATGTTTTTTAAGGTTTACTGAAAGTTTTAAGCCGAATTTGGGGATTTTTGAAGAAAAAATTTTTTGGCCAATTTTTAAGGTCCGGGGTTTACAGAATTTTTCATACGGGTAAATATATTTCTGGAGAGTTCTGTGTCAAAATTAAGCACCAAAATCAACTTCTGTCACCACAGCAAATGATTTTTAATGTTTATTGAAAGTTTTTAGCCGAATTTGGGGATTTTTGAAGAAAAAAATTTTGGGCTGATTTTTAAGGTCCGGGGCTTACAGAATTTTCCATATGGGTAAATATATTTCTGGAGAGTTCTGTGTCAAAATTAAGCACCAAAATCAACTTCTGTCACCACAGCAAATCTTATTTAATTTTTACTGAAAGTTTTAAGGCGAATTTGGGGATTTTTGAAGAAAAAAATTTTTGGCCGATTTTTATGGTCCGGGGCTTAGATAATCTTTCATACGGGTAATTATATTTCTGGAGAGTTCTGAGTCAAAATTAAGCACCAAAATCAACTTCTGTCACCGTATCAAATCTTTTTTAAGGTTTACTGAAAGTTTTAAGCCGAATTTGGGGATTATTGAAGAAAAAAATTTTTGCCGATTTTTAAGGTCCGGGGCTTACAAAATTTTTCATCCGGGTAAATTTATTTCTGGAGAGTTCTGTGTCAAAATTAAGCACCAAAATCAACTTCTGTCACCACAGCAAATGTTTTTTTAATGTTTATTGAAAGTTTTTAGCCGAATTTGGGGATTTTTGAAGAAAAACATTTTTGGCTGATTTTTAAGGTCCGGGGCTTACAGAATTTTCCATACGGGTGAATTTATTTCTGGAGAGTTCTGTGTCAAAATTAAGCACCAAAATCAACTTCTGTCACCGCAGCAAATGTTTTTTAAGGTTTACTGAAAGTTTTAAGCCGAATTTGGGGATTTTTGAAGAAAAAAATTTTTGGCTGATTTATAAGGTCCGGGGCTTACAGAATTTTTCATACGGGTAAATTTATTTCTGGAGAGTTCTGTGTCAAAATTAAGCACCAAAATCAACTTCTGTCAACGCAGCAAATGTTTTTTAAGGTTTATTGAAAGTTTTTAGCCGAATTTGGGGATTTTTGAAGAAAAAAATTTTTGGCTGATTTTTAAGGTCCGGGGCTTACAGAATTTTCCATATGGGTAAATTTATTTCTGGAGAGTTCTGTGTCAAAATTAAGCACCAAAATCATCTTCTGTCACCACAGCAAATGTTTTTTTAAGGTTTACTGAAAGTTTTAAGCCGAATTTGGGGATTTTTGAAGAAAAATATTTTTGGCCGATTTTTATGGTCCGGGGCTTACATAATTTTTCATACGGGTAATTATATTTCTGGAGAGTTCTGTGTCAAAATTAAGCACCAAAATCAACTTCTGTCACCACAGCAAATCTTATTTAATTTTTACTGAAAGTTTTAAGGCGAATTTGGGGATTTTTGAAGAAAAAAATTTTTGGCCGATTTTTATGGTCCGGGGCTTACATAATTTTTCATACGGGTAATTATATTTCTGGAGAGTTCTGAGTCAAAATTAAGCACCAAAATCAACTTCTGTCACCGTATCAAATCTTTTTTAAGGTTTACTGAAAGTTTTAAGCCGAATTTGGGGATTATTGAAGAAAAAAATTTTTTGCCGATTTTTAAGGTCCGGGGCTTACAGAATTTTTCATCCGGGTAAATTTATTTCTGGAGAGTTCTGTGTCAAAATTAAGCACCAAAATCAACTTCTGTCACCACAGCAAATGTTTTTTTAATGTTTATTGAAAGTTTTTAGCCGAATTTGGGGATTTTTGAAGAAAAACATTTTTGACTGATTTTTAAGGTCCGGGGCTTACAGAATTTTCCATACGGGTGAATTTATTTCTGGAGAGTTCTGTGTCAAAATTAAGCACCAAAATCAACTTCTGTCACCGCAGCAAATGTTTTTTAAGGTTTACTGAAAGTTTTAAGCCGAATTTGGGGATTTTTGAAGAAAAAAATTTTTGGCCGATTTTTAAGGTCCGGGGCTTACAGAATTTTTCATACGGGTAAATTTATTTCTGGAGAGTTCTGAGTCAAAATTAAGCACCAAAATCAACTTCTGTCACCACAGCAATTCTTTTTTAAGGTTTACTGAAAGTTTTAAGCCGAATTTGGGGTTTTTTGAAGAAAAAAATTTTTGGCCAATTTTTAAGGTCCGGTGTTTACAGAATTTTTCATACGGGTAAATATATTTCTGGAGAGTTCTGTGTCAAAATTAAGCACCAAAATCAACTTCTGTCACCACAGCAAATGATTTTTAATGTTTATTGAAAGTTTTTAGCCGAATTTGGGGATTTTTGAAGAAAAAAATTTTGGGCTGATTTTTAAGGTCCGGGGCTTACAGAATTTTCCATATGGGTAAATTTATTTCTGGAGAGTTCTGTGTCAAAATTAAGCACCAAAATCATCTTCTGTCACCACAGCAAATGTTTTTTTAAGGTTTACTGAAAGTTTTAAGCCGAATTTGGGGATTTTTGAAGAAAAATATTTTTGGCCGATTTTTATGGTCCGGGGCTTACATAATTTTTCATACGGGTAATTATATTTCTGGAGAGTTCTGTGTCAAAATTAAGCACCAAAATCAACTTCTGTCACCACAGCAAATCTTATTTAATTTTTACTGAAAGTTTTAAGGCGAATTTGGGGATTTTTGAAGAAAAAAATTTTTGGCCGATTTTTATGGTCCGGGGCTAACATAATCTTTCATACGGGTAATTATATTTCTGGAGAGTTCTGAGTCAAAATTAAGCACCAAAATCAACTTCTGTCACCGTATCAAATCTTTTTTAAGGTTTACTGAAAGTTTTAAGCCGAATTTGGGGATTATTGAAGAAAAAAATTTTTGCCGATTTTTAAGGTCCGGGGCTTACAGAATTTTTCATCCGGGTAAATTTATTTCTGGAGAGTTCTGTGTCAAAATTAAGCACCAAAATCAACTTCTGTCACCACAGCAAATGTTTTTTTAATGTTTATTGAAAGTTTTTAGCCGAATTTGGGGATTTTTGAAGAAAAACATTTTTGGCTGATTTTTAAGGTCCGGGGCTTACAGAATTTTCCATACGGGTGAATTTATTTCTGGAGAGTTCTGTGTCAAAATTAAGCACCAAAATCAACTTCTGTCACCGCAGCAAATGTTTTTTAAGGTTTACTGAAAGTTTTAAGCCGAATTTGGGGATTTTTGAAGAAAAAAATTTTTGGCTGATTTATAAGGTCCCGGGCTTACAGAATTTTTCATACGGGTAAATTTATTTCTGGAGAGTTCTGTGTCAAAATTAAGCACCAAAATCAACTTCTGTCAACGCAGCAAATGTTTTTTAAGGTTTATTGAAAGTTTTTAGCCGAATTTGGGGATTTTTGAAGAAAAAAATTTTTGGCTGATTTTTAAGGTCCGGGGCTTACAGAATTTTCCATATGGGTAAATTTATTTCTGGAGAGTTCTGTGTCAAAATTAAGCACCAAAATCATCTTCTGTCACCACAGCAAATGTTTTTTTAAGGTTTACTGTAAGTTTTAAGCCGAATTTGGGGATTTTTGAAGAAAAATATTTTTGGCCGATTTTTATGGTCCGGGGCTTACATAATTTTTCATACGGGTAATTATATTTCTGGAGAGTTCTGTGTCAAAATTAAGCACCAAAATCAACTTCTGTCACCACAGCAAATCTTATTTAATTTTTACTGAAAGTTTTAAGGCGAATTTGGGGATTTTTGAAGAAAAAAATTTTTGGCCGATTTTTATGGTCCGGGGCTTACAGAATTTTTCATACGGGTAATTATATTTCTGGAGAGTTCTGAGTCAAAATTAAGCACCAAAATCAACTTCTGTCACCGTATCAAATCTTTTTTAAGGTTTACTGAAAGTTTTAAGCCGAATTTGGGGATTATTGAAGAAAAAAATTTTTTGCCGATTTTTAAGGTCCGGGGCTTACAGAATTTTTCATTCGGGTAAATTTATTTCTGGAGAGTTCTGTGTCAAAATTAAGCACCAAAATCAACTTCTGTCACCACAGCAAATGTTTTTTTAATGTTTATTGAAAGTTTTTAGCCGAATTTGGGGATTTTTGAAGAAAAACATTTTTGACTGATTTTTAAGGTCCGGGGCTTACAGAATTTTCCATACGGGTGAATTTATTTCTGGAGAGTTCTGTGTCAAAATTAAGCACCAAAATCAACTTCTGTCACCGCAGCAAATGTTTTTTAAGGTTTACTGAAAGTTTTTAGCCGAATTTGGGGATTTTTGAAGAAAAAAATTTTTGGCTGATTTTTAAGGTCCGGGGCTTACAGAATTTTTCATCCGGGTAAATTTATTTCTGGAGAGTTCTGTGTCAAAATTAAGCACCAAAATCAACTTCTGTCACCACAGCAAATGTTTTTTTAATGTTTATTGAAAGTTTTTAGCCGAATTTGGGGATTTTTGAAGAAAAACATTTTTGGCTGATTTTTAAGGTCCGGGGCTTACAGAATTTTCCATATGGGTAAATTTATTTCTGGAGAGTTCTGTGTGAAAATTAAGCACCAAAATCTACTTCTGTCACCGCAACAAATATTTTTTACGGTTTACTGAAAGTTTTTAGCCGAATTTGGGGATTTTTGAAGAAAAAATTTTTTGGCTGATTTTTAAGGTCCGGGGCTTACAGAATTTTTCATACGGGTAAATTTATTTCTGGAGAGTTCTGTGTCAAAATTAAGCACCAAAATCATCTTCTGTCACCACAGCAAATCTTTTTTAAGGTTTACTGAAAGTTTTAAGCCGAATTTGGGGTTTTTTGAAGAAAAAAATTTTTGGCCAATTTTTAAGGTCCGGTGTTTACAGAATTTTTCATACGGGTAAATATATTTCTGGAGAGTTCTGTGTCAAAATTAAGCACCAAAATCAACTTCTGTCACCACAGCAAATGATTTTTAATGTTTATTGAAAGTTTTTAGCCGAATTTGGGGATTTTTGAAGAAAAAAATTTTTGGCTGATTTTTAAGGTCCGGGGCTTACAGAATTTTCCATATGGGTAAATTTATTTCTGGAGAGTTCTGTGTGAAAATTAAGCACCAAAATCAACTTCTGTCACCGCAGCAAATATTTTTTACGGTTTACTGAAAGTTTTTAGCCGAATTTGGGGATTTTTGAAGAAAAAAATTTTTGGCTGATTTTTAAGGTCCGGGGCTTACAGAATTTTTCATACGGGTAAATTTATTTCTGGAGAGTTCTGTGTCAAAATTAAGCACCAAAATCAACTTCTGTCAACGCAGCAAATGTTTTTTAAGGTTTATTGAAAGTTTTTAGCCGAATTTGGGGCTTTTGAAGAAAAAAATTTTTGGCTGATTTTTAAGGTCCGGGGCTTACAGAATTTTCCATATGGGTAAATTTATTTCTGGAGAGTTCTGTGTCAAAATTAAGCACCAAAATCATCTTCTGTCACCACAGCAAATGTTTTTTTAAGGTTTACTGAAAGTTTTAAGCCGAATTTGGGGATTTTTGAAGAAAAATATTTTTGGCCGATTTTTATGGTCCGGGGCTTACATAATTTTTCATACGGGTAATTATATTTCTGGAGAGTTCTGTGTGAAAATTAAGCACCAAAATCAACTTCTGTCACCGCAGCAAATATTTTTTACGGTTTACTGAAAGTTTTTAGCCGAATTTGGGGATTTTTGAAGAAAAAAATTTTTGGCTGATTTTTAAGGTCCGGGGCTTACAGAATTTTTCATACGGGTAAATTTATTTCTGGAGAGTTCTGTGTCAAAATTAAGCACCAAAATCAACTTCTGTCAACGCAGCAAATGTTTTTTAAGGTTTATTGAAAGTTTTAAGCCGAATTTGGGGATTTTTGAAGAAAAAAATTTTTGGCTGATTTTTAAGGTCCGGGGCTTACAGAATTTTCCATATGGGTAAATTTATTTCTGGAGAGTTCTGTGTCAAAATTAAGCACCAAAATCAACTTCTGTCACCACAGCAAATGTTTTTTTAATGTTTATTGAAAGTTTTTAGCCGAATTTGGGGATTTTTGAAGAAAAACATTTTTGGCTGATTTTTAAGGTCCGGGGCTTATAGAATTTTCCATACGGGTGAATTTATTTCTGGAGAGTTCTGTGTCAAAATTAAGCACCAAAATCAACTTCTGTCACCGCAGCAAATGTTTTTTAAGGTTTACTGAAAGTTTTAAGCCGAATTTGGGGATTTTTGAAGAAAAAAATTTTTGGCTGATTTTTAAGGTACGGGGCTTACAGAATTTTTCATACGGGTAAATTTATTTCTGGAGAGTTCTGTGTCAAAATTAAGCACCAAAATCAACTTCTGTCAACGCAGCAAATGTTTTTTAAGGTTTATTGAAAGTTTTTAGCCGAATTTGGGGATTTTTGAAGAAAAAAATTTTTGGCTGATTTTTAAGGTCCGGGGCTTACAGAATTTTCCATATGGGTAAATTTATTTCTGGAGAGTTCTGTGTCAAAATTAAGCACCAAAATCATCTTCTGTCACCACAGCAAATGTTTTTTTAAGGTTTACTGAAAGTTTTAAGCCGAATTTGGGGATTTTTGAAGAAAAAAATTTTTGGCTGATTTTTAAGGTCCGGGGTTTACAGAATTTTTCATACGGGTAAATTTATTTCTGGAGAGTTCTGTGTCAAAATTAAGCACCAAAATCAACTTCTGTCAACGCAGCAAATGTTTTTTAAGGTTTATTGAAAGTTTTTAGCCGAATTTGGGGATTTTTGAAGAAAAAAATTTTTGGCTGATTTTTAAGGTCCGGGGCTTACAGAATTTTCCATATGGGTAAATTTATTTCTGGAGAGTTCTGTGTCAAAATTAAGCACCAAAATCATCTTCTGTCACCACAGCAAATGTTTTTTTAAGGTTTACTGAAAGTTTTAAGCCGAATTTGGGGATTTTTGAAGAAAAATATTTTTGGCCGATTTTTATGGTCCGGGGTTACATAATTTTTCATACGGGTAATTATATTTCTGGAGAGTTCTGTGTCAAAATTAAGCACCAAAATCAACTTCTGTCACCACAGCAAATCTTATTTAATTTTTACTGAAAGTTTTAAGGCGAATTTGGGGATTTTTGAAGAAAAAAATTTGTGGCCGATTTTTATGGTCCGGGGCTTACATAATTTTTCATACGGGTAATTATATTTCTGGAGAGTTCTGAGTCAAAATTAAGCACCAAAATCAACTTCTGTCACCGTATCAAATCTTTTTTAAGGTTTACTGAAAGTTTTCAGCCGAATTTGGGGATTATTGAAGAAAAAAATTTTTGCCGATTTTTAAGGTCCGGGGCTTACAGAATTTTTCATCCGGGTAAATTTATTTCTGGAGAGTTCTGTGTCAAAATTAAGCACCAAAATCAACTTCTGTCACCACAGCAAATGTTTTTTTAATGTTTATTGAAAGTTTTTAGCCGAATTTGGGGATTTTTGAAGAAAAACATTTTTGGCTGATTTTTAAGGTCCGGGGCTTACAGAATTTTCCATACGGGTGAATTTATTTCTGGAGAGTTCTGTGTCAAAATTAAGCACCAAAATCAACTTCTGTCACCGCAGCAAATGTTTTTTAAGGTTTACTGAAAGTTTTAAGCCGAATTTGGGGATTTTTGAAGAAAAAAATTTTTGGCCGATTTTTAAGGTCCGGGGCTTACAGAATTTTTCATATGGGTAAATTTATTTCTGGAGAGTTCTGAGTCAAAATTAAGCACCAAAATCAACTTCTGTCACCACAGCAAATCTTTTTTAAGGTTTACTGAAAGTTTTAAGCCGAATTTGGGGTTTTTTGAAGAAAAAAATTTTTGGCCAATTTTTAAGGTCCGGTGTTTACAGAATTTTTCATACGGGTAAATATATTTCTGGAGAGTTCTGTGTCAAAATTAAGCACCAAAATCAACTTCTGTCACCACAGCAAATGATTTTTAATGTTTATTGAAAGTTTTTAGTTGAATTTGGGGATTTTTGAAGAAAAAAATTTTTGGCTGATTTTTAAGGTCCGGGGCTTACAGAATTTTCCATATGGGTAAATTTATTTCTGGAGAGTTCTGTGTCAAAATTAAGCACCAAAATCATCTTCTGTCACCACAGCAAATGTTTTTTTAAGGTTTACTGAAAGTTTTAAGCCGAATTTGGGGATTTTTGAAGAAAAAAATTTTTGGCTGATTTTTAAGGTCCGGGGCTTACAGAATTTTTCATACGGGTAAATTTATTTCTGGAGAGTTCTGTGTCAAAATTAAGCACCAAAATCAACTTCTGTCAACGCAGCAAATGTTTTTTAAGGTTTATTGAAAGTTTTTAGCCGAATTTGGGGATTTTTGAAGAAAAAAATTTTTGGCTGATTTTTAAGGTCCGGGGCTTACAGAATTTTCCATATGGGTAAATTTATTTCTGGAGAGTTCTGTGTCAAAATTAAGCACCAAAATCATCTTCTGTCACCACAGCAAATGTTTTTTTAAGGTTTACTGAAAGTTTTAAGCCGAATTTGGGGATTTTTGAAGAAAAAAATTTTTGGCTGATTTTTAAGGTCCGGGGCTTACAGAATTTTTCATACGGGTAAATTTATTTCTGGAGAGTTCTGTGTCAAAATTAAGCACCAAAATCAACTTCTGTCAACGCAGCAAATGTTTTTTAAGGTTTATTGAAAGTTTTTAGCCGAATTTGGGGATTTTTGAAGAAAAAAATTTTTGGCTGATTTTTAAGGTCCGGGGCTTACAGAATTTTCCATATGGGTAAATTTATTTCTGGAGAGTTCTGTGTCAAAATTAAGCACCAAAATCATCTTCTGTCACCACAGCAAATGTTTTTTTAAGGTTTACTGAAAGTTTTAAGGCGAATTTGGGGATTTTTGAAGAAAAATATTTTTGGCCGATTTTTATGGTCCGGGGCTTACATAATTTTTCATACGGGTAATTATATTTCTGGAGAGTTCTGTGTCAAAATTAAGCACCAAAATCAACTTCTGTCACCACAGCAAATCTTATTTAATTTTTACTGAAAGTTTTAAGGCGAATTTGGGGATTATTGAAGAAAAAATTTTTTGCCGATTTTTAAGGTCCGGGGCTTACAGAATTTTTCATCCGGGTAAATTTATTTCTGGAGAGTTCTGTGTCAAAATTAAGCACCAAAATCAACTTCTGTCACCACAGCAAATGTTTTTTTAATGTTTATTGAAAGTTTTTAGCCGAATTTGGGGATTTTTGAAGAAAAACATTTTTGGCTGATTTTTAAGGTCCGGGGCTTACAGAATTTTCCATACGGGTGAATTTATTTCTGGAGAGTTCTGTGTCAAAATTAAGCACCAAAATCAACTTCTGTCACCGCAGCAAATGTTTTTTAAGGTTTACTGAAAGTTTTAAGCCGAATTTGGGGATTTTTGAAGAAAAAAATTTTTGGCCGATTTTTAAGGTCCGGGGCTTACAGAATTTTTCATACGGGTAAATTAATTTCTGGAGAGTTCTGAGTCAAAATTAAGCACCAAAATCAACTTCTGTCACCACAGCAAATCTTTTTTAAGGTTTACTGAAAGTATTAAGCCGAATTTGGGGTTTTTTAAAGAAAAAAATTTTTGGCCAATTTTTAAGGTCCGGTGTTTACAGAATTTTTCATACGGGTAAATATATTTCTGGAGAGTTCTGTGTCAAAATTAAGCACCAAAATCAACTTCTGTCACCACAGCAAATGATTTTTAATGTTTATTGAAAGTTTTTAGCCGAATTTGGGGATTTTTGAAGAAAAAAATTTTTGGCTGATTTTTAAGGTCCGGGGCTTACAGAATTTTCCATATGGGTAAATTTATTTCTGGAGAGTTCTGTGTCAAATTAAGCACCAAAATCAACTTCTGTCACCACAGCAAATGTTTTTTTAATGTTTATTGAAAGTTTTTAGCCGAATTTGGGGATTTTTGAAGAAAAACATTTTTGGCTGATTTTTAAGGTCCGGGGCTTACAGAATTTTCCATACGGGTGAATTTATTTCTGTAAAGTTCTGTGTCAAAATTAAGCACCAAAATCAACTTCTGTCACCGCAGCAAATGTTTTTTAAGGTTTACTGAAAGTTTTAAGCCGAATTTGGGGATTTTTGAAGAAAAAAATTTTTGGCTGATTTTTAAGGTACGGGGCTTACAGAATTTTTCATACGGGTAAATTTATTTCTGGAGAGTTCTGTGTCAAAATTAAGCACCAAAATCAACTTCTGTCAACACAGCAAATGTTTTTTAAGGTTTATTGAAAGTTTTTAGCCGAATTTGGGGATTTTTGAAGAAAAAAATTTTTGGCTGATTTTTAAGGTCCGGGGCTTACAGAATTTTCCATATGGGTAAATTTATTTCTGGAGAGTTCTGTGTCAAAATTAAGCACCAAAATCATCTTCTGTCACCACAGCAAATGTTTTTTTAAGGTTTACTGAAAGTTTTAAGCCGAATTTGGGGATTTTTGAAGAAATATATTTTTTGCCGATTTTTATGGTCCGGGGCTTACATAATTTTTCATACGGGTAATTATATTTCTGGAGAGTTCTGTGTCAAAATTAAGCACCAAAATCAACTTCTGTCACCACAGCAAATCTTATTTAATTTTTACTGAAAGTTTTAAGGCGAATTTGGGGATTTTTGAAGAAAAAATTTTTTGGCCGATTTTTATGGTCCGGGGCTTACATAATTTTTCATACGGGTAATTATATTTCTGGAGAGTTCTGAGTCAAAATTAAGCACCAAAATCAACTTCTGTCACCGTATCAAATCTTTTTTAAGGTTTACTGAAAGTTTTTAGCCGAATTTGGGGATTTTTGAAGAAAAACATTTTTGGCTGATTTTTAAGGTCCGGGGCTTACAGAATTTTCCATACGGGTGAATTTATTTCTGGAGAGTTCTGTGTCAAAATTAAGCACCAAAATCAACTTCTGTCACCGCAGCAAATGTTTTTTAAGGTTTACTGAAAGTTTTAAGCCGAATTTGGGGATTTTTGAAGAAAAAAATTTTTGGCTGATTTTTAAGGTCCGGGGCTTACAGAATTTTTCATACGGGTAAATTTATTTCTGGAGAGTTCTGAGTCAAAATTAAGCACCAAAATCAACTTCTGTCACCACAGCAAATCTTTTTTAAGGTTTACTGAAAGTTTTAAGCCGAATTTGGGGTTTTTTGAAGAAAAAAATTTTTGGCCAATTTTTAAGGTCCGGTGTTTACAGAATTTTTCATACGGGTAAATATATTTCTGGAGAGTTCTGTGTCAAAATTAAGCACCAAAATCAACTTCTGTCACCACAGCAAATGATTTTTAATGTTTATTGAAAGTTTTTAGCCGAATTTGGGGATTTTTGAAGAAAAAAATTTTTGGCTGATTTTTAAGGTCCGGGGCTTACAGAATTTTCCATATGGGTAAATTTATTTCTGGAGAGTTCTGTGTCAAAATTAAGCACCAAAATCAACTTCTGTCACCGCAGCAAATATTTTTTACGGTTTACTGAAAGTTTTTAGCCGAATTTGGGGATTTTTGAAGAAAAAAATTTTTGGCTGATTTTTAAGGTCCGGGGCTTACAGAATTTTTCATACGGGTAAATTTATTTCTGGAGAGTTCTGTGTCAAAATTAAGCACCAAAATCAACTTCTGTCAACGCAGCAAATGTTTTTTAAGGTTTATTGAAAGTTTTTAGCCGAATTTGGGGATTTTTGAAGAAAAAAATTTTTGGCTGATTTTTAAGGTCCGGGGCTTACAGAATTTTCCATATGGGTAAATTTATTTCTGGAGAGTTCTGTGTCAAAATTAAGCACCAAAATCAACTTCTGTCACCACAGCAAATGTTTTTTTAATGTTTATTGAAAGTTTTTAGCCGAATTTGGGGATTTTTGAAGAAAAACATTTTTGGCTGATTTTTAAGGTCCGGGGCTTACAGAATTTTCCATACGGGTGAATTTATTTCTGGAGAGTTCTGTGTCAAAATTAAGCACCAAAATCAACTTCTGTCACCGCAGCAAATGTTTTTTAAGGTTTACTGAAAGTTTTAAGCCGAATTTGGGGATTTTTGAAGAAAAAAATTTTTGGCTGATTTTTAAGGTACGGGGCTTACAGAATTTTTCATACGGGTAAATTTATTTCTGGAGAGTTCTGTGTCAAAATTAAGCACCAAAATCAACTTCTGTCAATGCAGCAAATGTTTTTTAAGGTTTATTGAAAGTTTTTAGCCGAATTTGGGGATTTTTGAAGAAAAAAATTTTTGGCTGATTTTTAAGGTCCGGGGCTTACAGAATTTTCCATATGGGTAAATTTATTTCTGGAGAGTTCTGTGTGAAAATTAAGCACCAAAATCAACTTCTGTCACCGCAGCAAATATTTTTTACGGTTTACTGAAAGTTTTTAGCCGAATTTGGGGATTTTTGAAGAAAAAAATTTTTGGCTGATTTTTAAGGTCCGGGGCTTACAGAATTTTTCATACGGGTAAATTTATTTCTGGAGAGTTCTGTGTCAAAATTAAGCACCAAAATCAACTTCTGTCAACGCAGCAAATGTTTTTTAAGGTTTATTGAAAGTTTTTTGCCGAATTTGGGGATTTTTGAAGAAAAAAATTTTTGGCTGATTTTTAAGGTCCGGGGCTTACAGAATTTTTCATACGGGTAAATTTATTTCTGGAGAGTTCTGTGTCAAAATTAAGCACCAAAATCAACTTCTGTCAACGCAGCAAATGTTTTTTAAGGTTTATTGAAAGTTTTTAGCCGAATTTGGGGATTTTTGAAGAAAAAAATTTTTGGCTGATTTTTAAGGTCCGGGGCTTACAGAATTTTCCATATGGGTAAATTTATTTCTGGAGAGTTCTGTGTCAAAATTAAGCACCAAAATCATCTTCTGTCACCACAGCAAATGTTTTTTTAAGGTTTACTGAAAGTTTTAAGCCGAATTTGGGGATTTTTGAAGAAAAATATTTTTGGCCGATTTTTATGGTCCGGGGCTTACATAATTTTTCATACGGGTAATTATATTTCTGGAGAGTTCTGTGTCAAAATTAAGCACCAAAATCAACTTCTGTCACCACAGCAAATCTTATTTAAATTTTACTGAAAGTTTTAAGGCGAATTTGGGGATTTTTGAAGAAAAAAATTTTTGGCCGATTTTTATGGTCCGGGGCTTACATAATTTTTCATACGGGTGAATTTATTTCTGGAGAGTTCTGTGTCAAAATTAAGCACCAAAATCAACTTCTGTCACCGCAGCAAATGTTTTTTAAGGTTTACTGAAAGTTTTAAGCCGAATTTGGGGATTTTTGAAGAAAAAAATTTTTGCCCGATTTTTAAGGTTACAGAATTTTTCATACGGGTAAATTTATTTCTGGAGAGTTCTGAGTCAAAATTAAGCACCAAAATCAACTTCTGTCACCACAGCAAATCTTTTTTAAGGTTTACTGAAAGTTTTAAGCCGAATTTGGGGTTTTTTGAAGAAAAAAATTTTTGGCCAATTTTTAAGGTCCGGTGTAGACAGAATTTTTCATACGGGTAAATATATTTCTGGAGAGTTCTGTGTCAAAATTAAGCACCAAAATCAACTTCTGTCACCACAGCAAATGATTTTTAATGTTTATTGAAAGTTTTTAGCCGAATTTGGGGATTTTTGAAGAAAAAAATTTTTGGCTGATTTTTAAGGTCCGGGGCTTACAGAATTTTCCATATGGGTAAATTTATTTCTGGAGAGTTCTGTGTGAAAATTAAGCACCAAAATCAACTTCTGTCACCGCAGCAAATATTTTTTACGGTTTACTGAAAGTTTTTAGCCGAATTTGGGGATTTTTGAAGAAAAAATTTTTTGGCTGATTTTTAAGGTCCGGGGCTTACAGAATTTTTCATACGGGTAAATTTATTTCTGGAGAGTTCTGTGTCAAAATTAAGCACCAAAATCAACTTCTGTCAACGCAGCAAATGTTTTTTAAGGTTTATTGAAAGTTTTTAGCCGAATTTGGGGATTTTTGAAGAAAAAAATTTTTGGCTTATTTTTAAGGTCCGGGGCTTACAGAATTTTCCATATGGGTAAATTTATTTCTGGAGAGTTCTGTGTCAAAATTAAGCACCAAAATCATCTTCTGTCACCACAGCAAATGTTTTTTTAAGGTTTACTGAAAGTTTTAAGCCGAATTTGGGGATTTTTGAAGAAAAATATTTTTGGCCGATTTTTATGGTCCGGGGCTTACATAATTTTTCATACGGGTAATTATATTTCTGGAGAGTTCTGTGTCAAAATTAAGCACCAAAATCAACTTCTGTCACCACAGCAAATCTTATTTAATTTTTACTGAAAGTTTTAAGGCGAATTTGGGGATTTTTGAAGAAAAAAATTTTTGGCCGATTTTTATGGTCCGGGGCTTACATAATTTTTCATACGGGTAATTATATTTCTGGAGAGTTCTGAGTCAAAATTAAGCACCAAAATCAACTTCTGTCACCGTATCAAATCTTTTTTAAGGTTTACTGAAAGTTTTAAGCCGAATTTGGGGATTATTGAAGAAAAAATTTTTTGCCGATTTTTAAGGTCCGGGGCTTACAGAATTTTTCATCCGGGTAAATTTATTTCTGGAGAGTTCTGTGTCAAAATTAAGCACCAAAATCAACTTCTGTCACCACAGCAAATGTTTTTTTAATGTTTATTGAAAGTTTTTAGCCGAATTTGGGGATTTTTGAAGAAAAACATTTTTGGCTGATTTTTAAGGTCCGGGGCTTACAGAATTTTCCATACGGGTGAATTTATTTCTGGAGAGTTCTGTGTCAAAATTAAGCACCAAAATCAACTTCTTTCACCGCAGCAAATGTTTTTTAAGGTTTACTGAAAGTTTTAAGCCGAATTTGGGGATTTTTGAAGAAAAAAATTTTTGGCCGATTTTTAAGGTCCGGGGCTTACAGAATTTTTCATACGGGTAAATTTATTTCTGGAGAGTTCTGAGTCAAAATTAAGCACCAAAATCAACTTCTGTCACCACAGCAAATCTTTTTTAAGGTTTACTGAAAGTTTTAAGCCGAATTTGGGTTTTTTTGAAGAAAAAAATTTTTGGCCAATTTTTAAGGTCCGGTGTTTACAGAATTTTTCATACGGGTAAATATATTTCTGGAGAGTTCTGTGTCAAAATTAAGCACCAAAATCAACTTCTGTCACCAAAGCAAATGATTTTTAATGTTTATTGAAAGTTTTTAGCCGAATTTGGGGATTTTTGAAGAAAAAAATTTTTGGCTGATTTTTAAGGTCCGGGGCTTACAGAATTTTCCATATGGGTAAATTTATTTCTGGAGAGTTCTGTGTCAAAATTAAGCACCAAAATCAACTTCTGTCACCGCAGCAAATATTTTTTACGGTTTACTGAAAGTTTTTAGCCGAATTTGGGGATTTTTGAAGAAAAAAATTTTTGGCTGATTTTTAAGGTCTGGGGCTTACAGAATTTTTCATACGGGTAAATTTATTTCTGGAGAGTTCTGTGTCAAAATTAAGCACCAAAATCAACTTCTGTCAATGCAGCAAATGTTTTTTAAGGTTTATTGAAAGTTTTTAGCCGAATTTGGGGATTTTTGAAGAAAAAAATTTTTGGCTGATTTTTAAGGTCCGGGGCTTACAGAATTTTCCATATGGGTAAATTTATTTCTGGAGAGTTCTGTGTCAAAATTAAGCACCAAAAACATCTTCTGTCACCACAGCAAATGTTTTTTTAAGGTTTACTGAAAGTTTTAAGCCGAATTTGGGGATTTTTGAAGAAAAATATTTTTGGCCGATTTTTATGGTCCGGGGCTTACATAATTTTTCATATGGGTAATTATATTTCTGGAGAGTTCTGTGTGAAAATTAAGCACCAAAATCAACTTCTGTCACCGCAGCAAATATTTTTTACGGTTTACTGAAAGTTTTTAGCCGAATTTGGGGATTTTTGAAGAAAAAAATTTTTGGCTGATTTTTAAGGTCCGGGGCTTACAGAATTTTCCATATGGGTAAATTTATTTCTGGAGAGTTCTGTGTCAAAATTAAGCACCAAAATCATCTTCTGTCACCACAGCAAATGTTTTTTTAAGGTTTACTGAAAGTTTTAAGCCGAATTTGGGGATTTTTGAAGAAAAATATTTTTGGCCGATTTTTATGGTCCGGGGCTTACATAATTTTTCATACGGGTAATTATATTTCTGGAGAGTTCTGTGTGAAAATTAAGCACCAAAATCAACTTCTGTCACCGCAGCAAATATTTTTTACGGTTTATTGAAAGTTTTTAGCCGAATTTGGGGATTTTTGAAGAAAAAAATTTTTGGCTGATTTTTAAGGTCCGGGGCTTACAGAATTTTCCATATGGGTAAATTTATTTCTGGAGAGTTCTGTGTCAAAATTAAGCACCAAAATCAACTTCTGTCACCACAGCAAATGTTTTTTTAATGTTTATTGAAAGTTTTTAGCCGAATTTGGGGATTTTTGAAGAAAAACATTTTTGGCTGATTTTTAAGGTCCGGGGCTTACAGAATTTTCCATACGGGTGAATTTATTTCTGGAGAGTTCTGTGTCAAAATTAAGCACCAAAATCAACTTCTGTCACCGCAGCAAATGTTTTTTAAGGTTTACTGAAAGTTTTAAGCCGAATTTGGGGATTTTTGAAGAAAAAAATTTTTGGCTGATTTTTAAGGTACGGGGCTTACAGAATTTTTCATACGGGTAAATTTATTTCTGGAGAGTTCTGTGTCAAAATTAAGCACCAAAATCAACTTCTGTCAACGCAGCAAATGTTTTTTAAGGTTTATTGAAAGTTTTTAGCCGAATTTGGGGATTTTTGAAGAAAAAAATTTTTGGCTGATTTTTAAGGTCCGGGGCTTACAGAATTTTCCATATGGGTAAATTTATTTCTGGAGAGTTCTGTGTCAAAATTAAGCACCAAAAACATCTTCTGTCACCACAGCAAATGTTTTTTTAAGGTTTACTGAAAGTTTTAAGCCGAATTTGGGGATTTTTGAAGAAAAATATTTTTGGCCGATTTTTATGGTCCGGGGCTTACATAATTTTTCATATGGGTAATTATATTTCTGGAGAGTTCTGTGTGAAAATTAAGCACCAAAATCAACTTCTGTCACCGCAGCAAATATTTTTTACGGTTTACTGAAAGTTTTTAGCCGAATTTGGGGATTTTTGAAGAAAAAAATTTTTGGCTGATTTTTAAGGTCCGGGGCTTACAGAATTTTCCATATGGGTAAATTTATTTCTGGAGAGTTCTGTGTCAAAATTAAGCACCAAAATCATCTTCTGTCACCACAGCAAATGTTTTTTTAAGGTTTACTGAAAGTTTTAAGCCGAATTTGGGGATTTTTGAAGAAAAATATTTTTGGCCGATTTTTATGGTCCGGGGCTTACATAATTTTTCATACGGGTAATTATATTTCTGGAGAGTTCTGTGTGAAAATTAAGCACCAAAATCAACTTCTGTCACCGCAGCAAATATTTTTTACGGTTTATTGAAAGTTTTTAGCCGAATTTGGGGATTTTTGAAGAAAAAAATTTTTGGCTGATTTTTAAGGTCCGGGGCTTACAGAATTTTCCATATGGGTAAATTTATTTCTGGAGAGTTCTGTGTCAAAATTAAGCACCAAAATCAACTTCTGTCACCACAGCAAATGTTTTTTTAATGTTTATTGAAAGTTTTTAGCCGAATTTGGGGATTTTTGAAGAAAAACATTTTTGGCTGATTTTTAAGGTCCGGGGCTTACAGAATTTTCCATACGGGTGAATTTATTTCTGGAGAGTTCTGTGTCAAAATTAAGCACCAAAATCAACTTCTGTCACCGCAGCAAATGTTTTTTAAGGTTTACTGAAAGTTTTAAGCCGAATTTGGGGATTTTTGAAGAAAAAAATTTTTGGCTGATTTTTAAGGTACGGGGCTTACAGAATTTTTCATACGGGTAAATTTATTTCTGGAGAGTTCTGTGTCAAAATTAAGCACCAAAATCAACTTCTGTCAACGCAGCAAATGTTTTTTAAGGTTTATTGAAAGTTTTTAGCCGAATTTGGGGATTTTTGAAGAAAAAAATTTTTGGCTGATTTTTAAGGTCCGGGGCTTACAGAATTTTCCATATGGGTAAATTTATTTCTGGAGTGTTCTGTGTCAAAATTAAGCACCAAAATCATCTTCTGTCACCACAGCAAATGTTTTTTTAAGGTTTACTGAAAGTTTTAAGCCGAATTTGGGGATTTTTGAAGAAAAAAAATTTTGGCTGATTTTTAAGGTACGGGGCTTACAGAATTTTTCATACGGGTAAATTTATTTCTGGAGAGTTCTGTGTCAAAATTAAGCACCAAAATCAACTTCTGTCAACGCAGCAAATGTTTTTTAAGGTTTATTGAAAGTTTTTAGCCGAATTTGGGGATTTTTGAAGAAAAAAATTTTTGGCTGATTTTTAAGGTCCGGGGCTTACAGAATTTTCCATATGGGTAAATTTATTTCTGGAGAGTTCTGTGTCAAAATTAATCACCAAAATCATCTTCTGTCACCACAGCAAATGTTTTTTTAAGGTTTACTGAAAGTTTTAAGCCGAATTTGGGGATTTTTGAAGAAAAATATTTTTGGCCGATTTTTATGGTCCGGGGCTTACATAATTTTTCATACGGGTAATTATATTTCTGGAGAGTTCTGTGTCAAAATTAAGCACCAAAATCAACTTCTGTCACCACAGCAAATCTTATTTAATTTTTACTGAAAGTTTTAAGGCGAATTTGGGGATTTTTGAAGAAAAAAATTTTTGGCCGATTTTTATGGTCCGGGGCTTACATAATTTTTCATACGGGTAATTATATTTCTGGAGAGTTCTGAGTCAAAATTAAGCACCAAAATCAACTTCTGTCACCGTATCAAATCTTTTTTAAGGTTTACTGAAAGTTTTAAGCCGAATTTGGGGATTATTGAAGAAAAAATTTTTTGCCGATTTTTAAGGTCCGGGGCTTACAGAATTTTTCATCCGGATAAATTTATTTCTGGAGAGTTCTGTGTCAAAATTAAGCACCAAAATCAACTTCTGTCACCACAGCAAATGTTTTTTTAATGTTTATTGAAAGTTTTTAGCCGAATTTGGGGATTTTTGAAGAAAAAAATTTTTGGCTGATTTTTAAGGTCCGGGGCTTACAGAATTTTCCATACGGGTGAATTTATTTCTGGAGAGTTCTGTGTCAAAATTAAGCACCAAAATCAACTTCTGTCACCGCAGCAAATGTTTTTTAAGGTTTACTGAAAGTTTTAAGCCGAATTTGGGGATTTTTGAAGAAAAAAATTTTTGGCCGATTTTTAAGGTCCGGGGCTTACAGAATTTTTCATACGGGTAAATTTATTTCTGGAGAGTTCTGAGTCAAAATTAAGCACCAAAATCAACTTCTGTCACCACAGCAAATCTTTTTTAAGGTTTACTGAAAGTTTTAAGCTGAATTTGGGGTTTTTTGAAGAAAAAAAATTTTGGCCAATTTTTAAGGTCCGGTGTTTACAGAATTTTTCATACGGGTAAATATATTTCTGGAGAGTTCTGTGTCAAAATTAAGCACCAAAATCAACTTCTGTCACCACAGCAAATGATTTTTAATGTTTATTGAAAGTTTTTAGCCGAATTTGGGGATTTTTGAAGAAAAAAATTTTTGGCTGATTTTTAAGGTCCGGGGCTTACAGAATTTTCCATATGGGTAAATTTATTTCTGGAGAGTTCTGTGTGAAAATTAAGCACCAAAATCAACTTCTGTCACCGCAGCAAATATTTTTTACGGTTTACTGAAAGTTTTTAGCCGAATTTGGGGATTTTTGAAGAAAAAAATTTTTGGCTGATTTTTAAGGTCCGGGGCTTACAGAATTTTTCATACGGGTAAATTTATTTCTGGAGAGTTCTGTGTCAAAATTAAGCACCAAAATCAACTTCTGTCAATGCAGCAAATTTTTTTTAAGGTTTATTGAAAGTTTTTAGCCGAATTTGGGGATTTTTGAAGAAAAAAATTTTTGGCTGATTTTTAAGGTCCGGGGCTTACATAATTTTTCATACGGGTAATTATATTTCTGGAGAGTTCTGAGTCAAAATTAAGCACCAAAATCAACTTCTGTCACCGTATCAAATCTTTTTTAAGGTTTACTAAAAGTTTTAAGCCGAATTTGGGGATTATTGAAGAAAAAATTTTTTCCGATTTTTAAGGTCCGGGGCTTACAGAATTTTTCATCCGGGTAAATTTATTTCTGGAGAGTTCTGTGTCAAAATTAAGCACCAAAATCAACTTCTGTCACCACAGCAAATGTTTTTTTAATGTTTATTGAAAGTTTTTAGCCGAATTTGGGGATTTTTGAAGAAAAACATTTTTGGCTGATTTTTAAGGTCCGGGGCTTACAGAATTTTCCATACGGGTGAATTTATTTCTGGAGAGTTCTGTGTCAAAATTAAGCACCAAAATCAACTTCTGTCAATGCGGCAAATGTTTTTTAAGGTTTATTGAAAGTTTTTAGCCGAATTTGGGGATTTTTGAAGAAAAAAATTTTTGGCTGATTTTTAAGGTCCGGGGCTTACAGAATTTTCCATATGGGTAAATTTATTTCTGGAGAGTTCTGTGTCAAAATTAAGCACCAAAATCATCTTCTGTCACCACAGCAAATGTTTTTTTAAGGTTTACTGAAAGTTTTAAGCCGAATTTGGGGATTTTTGAAGAAAAATATTTTTGGCCGATTTTTATGGTCCGGGGCTTACATAATTTTTCATATGGGTAATTATATTTCTGGAGAGTTCTGTGTGAAAATTAAGCACCAAAATCAACTTCTGTCACCGCAGCAAATATTTTTTACGGTTTACTGAAAGTTTTTAGCCGAATTTGGGGATTTTTGAAGAAAAAAATTTTTGGCTGATTTTTAAGGTCCGGGGCTTACAGAATTTTCCATATGGGTAAATTTATTTCTGGAGAGTTCTGTGTCAAAATTAAGCACCAAAATCATCTTCTGTCACCACAGCAAATGTTTTTTTAAGGTTTACTGAAAGTTTTAAGCCGAATTTGGGGATTTTTGAAGAAAAATATTTTTGCCCGATTTTTATGGTCCGGGGCTTACATAATTTTTCATACGGGTAATTATATTTCTGGAGAGTTCTGTGTGAAAATTAAGCACCAAAATCAACTTCTGTCACCGCAGCAAATATTTTTTACGGTTTATTGAAAGTTTTTAGCCGAATTTGGGGATTTTGAAGAAAAAAATTTTTGGCTGATTTTTAAGGTCCGGGGCTTACAGAATTTTCCATATGGGTAAATTTATTTCTGGAGAGTTCTGTGTCAAAATTAAGCACCAAAATCAACTTCTGTCACCACAGCAAATGTTTTTTTTAATGTTTATTGAAAGTTTTTAGCCGAATTTGGGGATTTTTGAAGAAAAACATTTTTGGCTGATTTTTAAGGTCCGGGGCTTACAGAATTTTCCATACGGGTGAATTTATTTCTGGAGAGTTCTGTGTCAAAATTAAGCACCAAAATCAACTTCTGTCACCGCAGCAAATGTTTTTTAAGGTTTACTGAAAGTTTTAAGCCGAATTTGGGGATTTTTGAAGAAAAAAATTTTTGGCTGATTTTTAAGGTACGGGGCTTACAGAATTTTTCATACGGGTAAATTTATTTCTGGAGAGTTCTGTGTCAAAATTAAGCACCAAAATCAACTTCTGTCAACGCAGCAAATGTTTTTTAAGGTTTATTGAAAGTTTTTAGCCGAATTTGGGGATTTTTGAAGAAAAAAATTTTTGGCTGATTTTTAAGGTCCGGGGCTTACAGAATTTTCCATATGGGTAAATTTATTTCTGGAGTGTTCTGTGTCAAAATTAAGCACCAAAATCATCTTCTGTCACCACAGCAAATGTTTTTTTAAGGTTTACTGAAAGTTTTAAGCCGAATTTGGGGATTTTTGAAGAAAAAAATTTTTGGCTGATTTTTAAGGTACGGGGCTTACAGAATTTTTCATACGGGTAAATTTATTTCTGGAGAGTTCTGTGTCAAAATTAAGCACCAAAATCAACTTCTGTCAACGCAGCAAATGTTTTTTAAGGTTTATTGAAAGTTTTTAGCCGAATTTGGGGATTTTTGAAGAAAAAAATTTTTGGCTGATTTTTAAGGTCCGGGGCTTACAGAATTTTCCATATGGGTAAATTTATTTCTGGAGAGTTCTGTGTCAAAATTAATCACCAAAATCATCTTCTGTCACCACAGCAAATGTTTTTTTAAGGTTTACTGAAAGTTTTAAGCCGAATTTGGGGATTTTTGAAGAAAAATATTTTTGGCCGATTTTTATGGTCCGGGGCTTACATAATTTTTCATATGGGTAATTATATTTCTGGAGAGTTCTGTGTGAAAATTAAGCACCAAAATCAACTTCTGTCACCGCAGCAAATATTTTTTACGGTTTACTGAAAGTTTTTAGCCGAATTTGGGGATTTTTGAAGAAAAAAATTTTTGGCTGATTTTTAAGGTCCGGGGCTTACAGAATTTTCCATATGGGTAAATTTATTTCTGGAGAGTTCTGTGTCAAAATTAAGCACCAAAAACATCTTCTGTCACCACAGCAAATGTTTTTTTAAGGTTTACTGAAAGTTTTAAGCCGAATTTGGGGATTTTTGAAGAAAAATATTTTTGGCCGATTTTTATGGTCCGGGGCTTACATAATTTTTCATACGGGTAATTATATTTCTGGAGAGTTCTGAGTCAAAATTAAGCACCAAAATCAACTTCTGTCACCGTATCAAATCTTTTTTAAGGTTTACTGAAAGTTTTAAGCCGAATTTGGGGATTATTGAAGAAAAAATTTTTTGCCGATTTTTAAGGTCCGGGGCTTACAGAATTTTTCATCCGGATAAATTTATTTCTGGAGAGTTCTGTGTCAAAATTAAGCACCAAAATCAACTTCTGTCACCACAGCAAATGTTTTTTTAATGTTTATTGAAAGTTTTTAGCCGAATTTGGGGATTTTTGAAGAAAAAAATTTTTGGCTGATTTTTAAGGTCCGGGGCTTACAGAATTTTCCATACGGGTGAATTTATTTCTGGAGAGTTCTGTGTCAAAATTAAGCACCAAAATCAACTTCTGTCACCGCAGCAAATGTTTTTTAAGGTTTACTGAAAGTTTTAAGCCGAATTTGGGGATTTTTGAAGAAAAAAATTTTTGGCCGATTTTTAAGGTCCGGGGCTTACAGAATTTTTCATACGGGTAAATTTATTTCTGGAGAGTTCTGAGTCAAAATTAAGCACCAAAATCAACTTCTGTCACCACAGCAAATCTTTTTTAAGGTTTACTGAAAGTTTTAAGCTGAATTTGGGGTTTTTTGAAGAAAAAAAAATTTTGGCCAATTTTTAAGGTCCGGTGTTTACAGAATTTTTCATACGGGTAAATATATTTCTGGAGAGTTCTGTGTCAAAATTAAGCACCAAAATCAACTTCTGTCACCACAGCAAATGATTTTTAATGTTTATTGAAAGTTTTTAGCCGAATTTGGGGATTTTTGAAGAAAAAAATTTTTGGCTGATTTTTAAGGTCCGGGGCTTACAGAATTTTCCATATGGGTAAATTTATTTCTGGAGAGTTCTGTGTGAAAATTAAGCACCAAAATCAACTTCTGTCACCGCAGCAAATATTTTTTACGGTTTACTGAAAGTTTTTAGCCGAATTTGGGGATTTTTGAAGAAAAAAATTTTTGGCTGATTTTTAAGGTCCGGGGCTTACAGAATTTTTCATACGGGTAAATTTATTTCTGGAGAGTTCTGTGTCAAAATTAAGCACCAAAATCAACTTCTGTCAATGCAGCAAATTTTTTTTTAAGGTTTATTGAAAGTTTTTAGCCGAATTTGGGGATTTTTGAAGAAAAAAATTTTTGGCTGATTTTTAAGGTCCGGGGCTTACATAATTTTTCATACGGGTAATTATATTTCTGGAGAGTTCTGAGTCAAAATTAAGCACCAAAATCAACTTCTGTCACCGTATCAAATCTTTTTTAAGGTTTACTAAAAGTTTTAAGCCGAATTTGGGGATTATTGAAGAAAAAATTTTTTCCGATTTTTAAGGTCCGGGGCTTACAGAATTTTTCATCCGGGTAAATTTATTTCTGGAGAGTTCTGTGTCAAAATTAAGCACCAAAATCAACTTCTGTCACCACAGCAAATGTTTTTTTAATGTTTATTGAAAGTTTTTAGCCGAATTTGGGGATTTTTGAAGAAAAACATTTTTGGCTGATTTTTAAGGTCCGGGGCTTACAGAATTTTCCATACGGGTGAATTTATTTCTGGAGAGTTCTGTGTCAAAATTAAGCACCAAAATCAACTTCTGTCAATGCGGCAAATGTTTTTTAAGGTTTATTGAAAGTTTTTAGCCGAATTTGGGGATTTTTGAAGAAAAAAATTTTTGGCTGATTTTTAAGGTCCGGGGCTTACAGAATTTTCCATATGGGTAAATTTATTTCTGGAGAGTTCTGTGTCAAAATTAAGCACCAAAATCATCTTCTGTCACCACAGCAAATGTTTTTTTAAGGTTTACTGAAAGTTTTAAGCCGAATTTGGGGATTTTTGAAGAAAAATATTTTTGGCCGATTTTTATGGTCCGGGGCTTACATAATTTTTCATATGGGTAATTATATTTCTGGAGAGTTCTGTGTGAAAATTAAGCACCAAAATCAACTTCTGTCACCGCAGCAAATATTTTTTACGGTTTACTGAAAGTTTTTAGCCGAATTTGGGGATTTTTGAAGAAAAAAAATTTTTGGCTGATTTTTAAGGTCCGGGGCTTACAGAATTTTCCATATGGGTAAATTTATTTCTGGAGAGTTCTGTGTCAAAATTAAGCACCAAAATCATCTTCTGTCACCACAGCAAATGTTTTTTTAAGGTTTACTGAAAGTTTTAAGCCGAATTTGGGGATTTTTGAAGAAAAATATTTTTGCCCGATTTTTATGGTCCGGGGCTTACATAATTTTTCATACGGGTAATTATATTTCTGGAGAGTTCTGTGTGAAAATTAAGCACCAAAATCAACTTCTGTCACCGCAGCAAATATTTTTTACGGTTTATTGAAAGTTTTTAGCCGAATTTGGGGATTTTTGAAGAAAAAAATTTTTGGCTGATTTTTAAGGTCCGGGGCTTACAGAATTTTCCATATGGGTAAATTTATTTCTGGAGAGTTCTGTGTCAAAATTAAGCACCAAAATCAACTTCTGTCACCACAGCAAATGTTTTTTTAATGTTTATTGAAAGTTTTTAGCCGAATTTGGGGATTTTTGAAGAAAAACATTTTTGGCTGATTTTTAAGGTCCGGGGCTTACAGAATTTTCCATACGGGTGAATTTATTTCTGGAGAGTTCTGTGTCAAAATTAAGCACCAAAATCAACTTCTGTCACCGCAGCAAATGTTTTTTAAGGTTTACTGAAAGTTTTAAGCCGAATTTGGGGATTTTTGAAGAAAAAAATTTTTGGCTGATTTTTAAGGTACGGGGCTTACAGAATTTTTCATACGGGTAAATTTATTTCTGGAGAGTTCTGTGTCAAAATTAAGCACCAAAATCAACTTCTGTCAACGCAGCAAATGTTTTTTAAGGTTTATTGAAAGTTTTTAGCCGAATTTGGGGATTTTTGAAGAAAAAAATTTTTGGCTGATTTTTAAGGTCCGGGGCTTACAGAATTTTCCATATGGGTAAATTTATTTCTGGAGTGTTCTGTGTCAAAATTAAGCACCAAAATCATCTTCTGTCACCACAGCAAATGTTTTTTTAAGGTTTACTGAAAGTTTTAAGCCGAATTTGGGGATTTTTGAAGAAAAAAATTTTTGGCTGATTTTTAAGGTACGGGGCTTACAGAATTTTTCATACGGGTAAATTTATTTCTGGAGAGTTCTGTGTCAAAATTAAGCACCAAAATCAACTTCTGTCAACGCAGCAAATGTTTTTTAAGGTTTATTGAAAGTTTTTAGCCGAATTTGGGGATTTTTGAAGAAAAAAATTTTTTGGCTGATTTTTAAGGTCCGGGGCTTACAGAATTTTCCATATGGGTAAATTTATTTCTGGAGAGTTCTGTGTCAAAATTAATCACCAAAATCATCTTCTGTCACCACAGCAAATGTTTTTTTAAGGTTTACTGAAAGTTTTAAGCCGAATTTGGGGATTTTTGAAGAAAAATATTTTTGGCCGATTTTTATGGTCCGGGGCTTACATAATTTTTCATATGGGTAATTATATTTCTGGAGAGTTCTGTGTGAAAATTAAGCACCAAAATCAACTTCTGTCACCGCAGCAAATATTTTTTACGGTTTACTGAAAGTTTTTAGCCGAATTTGGGGATTTTTGAAGAAAAAAATTTTTGGCTGATTTTTAAGGTCCGGGGCTTACAGAATTTTCCATATGGGTAAATTTATTTCTGGAGAGTTCTGTGTCAAAATTAAGCACCAAAATCATCTTCTGTCACCACAGCAAATGTTTTTTTAAGGTTTACTGAAAGTTTTAAGCCGAATTTGGGGATTTTTGAAGAAAAATATTTTTGGCCGATTTTTATGGTCCGGGGCTTACATAATTTTTCATACGGGTAATTATATTTCTGGAGAGTTCTGTGTGAAAATTAAGCACCAAAATCAACTTCTGTCACCGCAGCAAATATTTTTTACGGTTTATTGAAAGTTTTTAGCCGAATTTGGGGATTTTTGAAGAAAAAAATTTTTGGCTGATTTTTAAGGTCCGGGGCTTACAGAATTTTCCATATGGGTAAATTTATTTCTGGAGAGTTCTGTGTCAAAATTAAGCACCAAAATCAACTTCTGTCACCACAGCAAATGTTTTTTTAATGTTTATTGAAAGTTTTTAGCCGAATTTGGGGATTTTTGAAGAAAAACATTTTTGGCTGATTTTTAAGGTCCAGGGCTTACAGAATTTTCCATACGGGTGAATTTATTTCTGGAGAGTTCTGTGTCAAAATTAAGCACCAAAATCAACTTCTGTCACCGCAGCAAATGTTTTTTAAGGTTTACTGAAAGTTTTAAGCCGAATTTGGGGATTTTTGAAGAAAAAAATTTTTGGCTGATTTTTAAGGTACGGGGCTTACAGAATTTTTCATACGGGTAAATTTATTTCTGGAGAGTTCTGTGTCAAAATTAAGCACCAAAATCAACTTCTGTCAACGCAGCAAATGTTTTTTAAGGTTTATTGAAAGTTTTTAGCCGAATTTGGGGATTTTTGAAGAAAAAAATTTTTGGCTGATTTTTAAGGTCCGGGGCTTACAGAATTTTCCATATGGGTAAATTTATTTCTGGAGTGTTCTGTGTCAAAATTAAGCACCAAAATCATCTTCTGTCACCACAGCAAATGTTTTTTTAAGGTTTACTGAAAGTTTTAAGCCGAATTTGGGGATTTTTGAAGAAAAAAATTTTTGGCTGATTTTTAAGGTACGGGGCTTACAGAATTTTTCATATGGGTAAATTTATTTCTGGAGAGTTCTGTGTCAAAATTAAGCACCAAAATCAACTTCTGTCAACGCAGCAAATGTTTTTTAAGGTTTATTGAAAGTTTTTAGCCGAATTTGGGGATTTTTGAAGAAAAAAATTTTTGGCTGATTTTTAAGGTCCGGGGCTTACAGAATTTTCCATATGGGTAAATTTATTTCTGGAGAGTTCTGTGTCAAAATTAATCACCAAAATCATCTTCTGTCACCACAGCAAATGTTTTTTTAAGGTTTACTGAAAGTTTTAAGCCGAATTTGGGGATTTTTGAAGAAAAATATTTTTGGCCGATTTTTATGGTCCGGGGCTTACATAATTTTTCATACGGGTAATTATATTTCTGGAGAGTTCTGTGTCAAAATTAAGCACCAAAATCAACTTCTGTCACCACAGCAAATCTTATTTAATTTTTACTGAAAGTTTTAAGGCGAATTTGGGGATTTTTGAAGAAAAAAATTTTTGGCCGATTTTTATGGTCCGGGGCTTACATAATTTTTCATACGGGTAATTATATTTCTGGAGAGTTCTGAGTCAAAATTAAGCACCAAAATCAACTTCTGTCACCGTATCAAATCTTTTTTAAGGTTTACTGAAAGTTTTAAGCCGAATTTGGGGATTATTGAAGAAAAAATTTTTTGCCGATTTTTAAGGTCCGGGGCTTACAGAATTTTTCATCCGGATAAATTTATTTCTGGAGAGTTCTGTGTCAAAATTAAGCACCAAAATCAACTTCTGTCACCACAGCAAATGTTTTTTTAATGTTTATTGAAAGTTTTTAGCCGAATTTGGGGATTTTTGAAGAAAAAAATTTTTGGCTGATTTTTAAGGTCCGGGGCTTACAGAATTTTTCATACGGGTAAATTTATTTCTGGAGAGTTCTGAGTCAAAATTAAGCACCAAAATCAACTTCTGTCACCACAGCAAATCTTTTTTAAGGTTTACTGAAAGTTTTAAGCTGAATTTGGGGTTTTTTGAAGAAAAAAAATTTTGGCCAATTTTTAAGGTCCGGTGTTTACAGAATTTTTCATACGGGTAAATATATTTCTGGAGAGTTCTGTGTCAAAATTAAGCACCAAAATCAACTTCTGTCACCACAGCAAATGATTTTTAATGTTTATTGAAAGTTTTTAGCCGAATTTGGGGATTTTTGAAGAAAAAAATTTTTGGCTGATTTTTAAGGTCCGGGGCTTACAGAATTTTCCATATGGGTAAATTTATTTCTGGAGAGTTCTGTGTGAAAATTAAGCACCAAAATCAACTTCTGTCACCGCAGCAAATATTTTTTACGGTTTACTGAAAGTTTTTAGCCGAATTTGGGGATTTTTGAAGAAAAAAATTTTTGGCTGATTTTTAAGGTCCGGGGCTTACAGAATTTTTCATACGGGTAAATTTATTTCTGGAGAGTTCTGTGTCAAAATTAAGCACCAAAATCAACTTCTGTCAATGCAGCAAATTTTTTTTAAGGTTTATTGAAAGTTTTTAGCCGAATTTGGGGATTTTTGAAGAAAAAAATTTTTGGCTGATTTTTAAGGTCCGGGGCTTACATAATTTTTCATACGGGTAATTATATTTCTGGAGAGTTCTGAGTCAAAATTAAGCACCAAAATCAACTTCTGTCACCGTATCAAATGTTTTTTAAGGTTTACTGAAAGTTTTAAGCCGAATTTGGGGATTTTTGAAGAAAAATATTTTTGGCCGATTTTTATGGTCCGGGGCTTACATAATTTTTCATACGGGTAATTATATTTCTGGAGAGTTCTGTGTCAAAATTAAGCACCAAAATCAACTTCTGTCACCACAGCAAATGTTTTTTTAATGTTTATTGAAAGTTTTTAGCCGAAATTGGGGATTTTTGAAGAAAAACATTTTTGGCTGATTTTTAAGGTCCGGGGCTTACAGAATTTTCCATACGGGTGAATTTATTTCTGGAGAGTTCTGTGTCAAAATTAAGCACCAAAATCAACTTCTGTCACCGCAGCAAATGTTTTTTTAAGGTTTACTGAAAGTTTTAAGCCGAATTTGGGGATTTTTGAAGAAAAAAATTTTTGGCCAATTTTTAAGGTCCGGGGCTTTCAGAATTTTTCATACGGGTAAATTTATTTCTGGAGAGTTCTGAGTCAAAATTAAGCACCAAAATCAACTTCTGTCACCACAGCAAATCTTTTTTAAGGTTTACTGAAAGTTTTAAGCCGAATTTGGGGTTTTTTGAAGAAAAAAATTTTTGGCCAATTTTTAAGGTCCGGTGTTTACAGAATTTTTCATACGGGTAAATATATTTCTGGAGAGTTCTGTGTCAAAATTAAGCACCAAAATCAACTTCTGTCACCACAGCAAATGATTTTTAATGTTTATTGAAAGTTTTTAGCCGAATTTGGGGATTTTTGAAGAAAAAAATTTTTGGCTGATTTTTAAGGTCCGGGGCTTACAGAATTTTCCATATGGGTAAATTTATTTCTGGAGAGTTCTGTGTCAAAATTAAGCACCAAAATCATCTTCTGTCACCACAGCAAATGTTTTTTTTAGGTTTACTGAAAGTTTTAAGCCGAATTTGGGGATTTTTAAAGAAAAAAATTTTTGGCTGATTTTTAAGGTCCGGGGCTTACAGAATTTTTCATACGGGTAAATTTATTTCTGGAGAGTTCTGTGTCAAAATTAAGCACCAAAATCAACTTCTGTCACCACAGCAAATGTTTTTTAAGGTTTACTGAAAGTTTTAAGCCGAATTTGGGGATTTTTGAAGAAAAAAATTTTTGGCCGATTTTTATGGTCCGGGGCTTACATAATTTTTCATACGGGTAATTATATTTCTGGAGAGTTCTGTGTCAAAATTAAGCACCAAAATCAACTTCTGTCACCACAGCAAATGTTTTTTTAATGTTTATTGAAAGTTTTTAGCCGAAATTGGGGATTTTTGAAGAAAAACATTTTTGGCTGATTTTTAAGGTCCGGGGCTTACAGAATTTTCCTTACGGGTGAATTTATTTCTGGAGAGTTCTGTGTCAAAATTAAGCACCAAAATCAACTTCTGTCAACGCAGCAAATGTTTTTTAAGGTTTATTGAAAGTTTTTAGCCAAATTTGGGGATTTTTGAAGAAAAAAATTTTTGGCTGATTTTTAAGGTCCGGGGCTTACAGAATTTTCCATATGGGTAAATTTATTTCTGGAGAGTTCTGTGTCAAAATTAAGCACCAAAATCAACTTCTGTCACCACAGCAAATCTTTTTTAAGGTTTACTGAAAGTTTTAAGCCGAATTTGGGGTTTTTTGAAGAAAAAAATTTTTGCCCAATTTTTAAGGTCCGGTGTTTACAGAATTTTTCATACGGGTAAATATATTTCTGGAGTGTTCTGTGTCAAAATTAAGCACCAAAATCAACTTCTGTCACCACAGCAAATGATTTTTAATGTTTATTGAAAGTTTTTAGCCGAATTTGGGGATTTTTGAAGAAAAAATTTTTTGGCTGATTTTTAAGGTCCGGGGCTTACAGAATTTTCCATATGGGTAAATTTATTTCTGGAGAGTTCTGTGTCAAAATTAAGCACCAAAATCATCTTCTGTCACCACAGCAAATGTTTTTTTAAGGTTTACTGAAAGTTTTAAGGCGAATTTGGGGATTTTTGAAGAAAAAAATTTTTGGCCGATTTTTATGGTCCGGGGCTTACATAATTTTTCATACGGGTAATTATATTTCTGGAGAGTTCTGAGTCAAAATTAAGCACCAAAATCAACTTCTGTCACCGTATCAAATCTTTTTTAAGGTTTACTGAAAGTTTTAAGCCGAATTTGGGGATTATTGAAGAAAAAATTTTTTGCCGATTTTTAAGGTCCGGGGCTTACAGAATTTTTCATCCGGGTAAATTTATTTCTGGAGAGTTCTGTGTCAAAATTAAGCACCAAAATCAACTTCTGTCACCACAGCAAATGTTTTTTTAATGTTTATTGAAAGTTTTTAGCCAAATTTGGGGATTTTTGAAGAAAAACATTTTTGGCTGATTTTTAAGGTCCGGGGCTTACAGAATTTTCCATACGGGTGAATTTATTTCTGGAGAGTTCTGTGTCAAAATTAAGCACCAAAATCAACTTCTGTCACCGCAGCAAATGTTTTTTAAGGTTTACTGAAAGTTTTAAGCCGAATTTGGGGATTTTTGAAGAAAAAAATTTTTGGCCGATTTTTAAGGTCCGGGGCTTACAGAATTTTTCATACGGGTAAATTTATTTCTGGAGAGTTCTGAGTCAAAATTAAGCACCAAAATCAACTTCTGTCACCACAGCAAATCTTTTTTAAGGTTTACTGAAAGTTTTAAGCCGAATTTGGGGTTTTTTGAAGAAAAAAATTTTTGGCCAATTTTTAAGGTCCGGTGTTTACAGAATTTTTCATACGGGTAAATATATTTCTGGAGAGTTCTGTGTCAAAATTAAGCACCAAAATCAACTTCTGTCACCACAGCAAATGATTTTTAATGTTTATTGAAAGTTTTTAGCCGAATTTGGGGATTTTTGAAGAAAAAAATTTTTGGCTGATTTTTAAGGTCCGGGGCTTACAGAATTTTCCATATGGGTAAATTTATTTCTGGAGAGTTCTGTGTGAAAATTAAGCACCAAAATCAACTTCTTTCACCGCAGCAAATATTTTTTACGGTTTACTGAAAGTTTTTAGCCGAATTTGGGGATTTTTGAAGAAAAAAATTTTTGGCTGATTTTTAAGGTCCGGGGCTTACAGAATTTTTCATACGGGTAAATTTATTTCTGGAGAGTTCTGTGTCAAAATTAAGCACCAAAATCAACTTCTGTCAACGCAGCAAATGTTTTTTAAGGTTTATTGAAAGTTTTTAGCCGAATTTGGGGATTTTTGAAGAAAAAAATTTTTGGCTGATTTTTAAGGTCCGGGGCTTACAGAATTTTCCATATGGGTAAATTTATTTCTGGAGAGTTCTGTGTCAAAATTAAGCACCAAAATCAACTTCTGTCACCACAGCAAATGTTTTTTAAGGTTTACTGAAAGTTTTAAGCCGAATTTGGGGATTTTTGAAGAAAAATATTTTTGGCCGATTTTTATGGTCCGGGGCTTACATAATTTTTCATACGGGTAATTATATTTCTGGAGAGTTCTGTGTCAAAATTAAGCACCAAAATCAACTTCTGTCACCACAGCAAATCTTTTTTAATTTTTACTGAAAGTTTTAAGGCGAATTTGGGGATTTTTGAAGAAAAAAATTTTTGGCCGATTTTTATGGTCCGGGGCTTACATAATTTTTCATACGGGTAATTATATTTCTGGAGAGTTCTAAGTCAAAATTAAGCACCAAAATCAACTTCTGTCACCGTATCAAATCTTTTTTAAGGTTTACTGAAAGTTTTAAGCCGAATTTTGGGATTATTGAAATAAAAATTTTTTGCCGATTTTTAAGGTCCGGGGCTTACAGAATTTTTCATACGGGTAAATTTATTTCTGGAGAATTCTGTGTCAAAATTAAGCACCAAAATCAACTTCTGTCACCGCAGCAAATGTTTTTTAAGGTTTACTGAAAGTTTTAAGCCGAATTTGCGGATTTTTGAAGAAAAAATTTTTGGCCGATTTTTAAGGTCAGGGGCTTACAGAATTTTTCAAATGGGTAAATTTATTTCTGGAGAGTTCTGAGTCAAAATTAAGCACCAAAATCAACTTCTGTCACCACAGCAAATCTTTTTTAAGGTTTACTGAAAGTTTTAAGCCGAATTTGGGGATTTTTGAAGAAAATAATTTTTGGCTGATTTTTAAGGTCCGGGGCTTACAGAATTTTTCATACGGGTAAATTTATTTCTGGAGAGTTCTGTGTCAAAATTAAGCACCAAAATCATCTTCTGTCACCACAGCAAATCTTTTTTAAGGTTTATTGAAAGTTTTTAGCCGAATTTGGGGATTTTTGAAGAAAAAAATTTTTGGCCGATTTTTAAGGTCCGGGGCTTACAGAATTTTCCATACGGGTATATTTATTTCTGGAGAGTTCTGTGTCAAAATTAAGCACCAAAATCAACTTCTGTCACCGCAGCAAATCTTTTTTAAGGTTTACTGAAAGTTTTAAGCCGAATTTGGGGATTTTTGAAGAAAAACATTTTTGGCCGATTTTTAAGGTCAGGGGCTTACAGAATTTTTCATACGGGTAAATTTATTTCTGGAGAGTTCTGTGTCAAAATTAAGCACCAAAATCAACTTCTGTCACCGTAGCAAATCTTTTTTAAGGTTTACTGAACGTTTTAAGCCGAATTTGGGGTTTTTTGAAGAAAAAAATTTTTGGCCAATTTTTAAGGTCCGGGGTTTACAGAATTTTTCATACGGGTAAATATATTTCTGGAGAGTTCTGTGTCAAAATTAAGCACCAAAATCAACTTCTGTCACCGCAGCAAATGTTTTTTAATGTTTATTGAAAGTTTTTAGCCGAATTTGGGGATTTTTGAAGAAAAAAATTATTGGCTGATTTTTAAGGTCCGGGGCTTACAGAATTTTCCATAGGGGTAAATTTATTTCTGGAGAGTTCTGTGTCAAAATTAAGCACCAAAATCAACTTATATCACCGCAGCAAATGTTTTTTTAAGGTTTACTGAAAGTTTTAAGTTGAATTTGGGGATTTTTGAAGAAAAAAATTTTAGGCCGATTTTTAAGGTTCGGGGTTTACAGAATTTTTCATACTGGTAAATTTATTTCTGGAGAGTTCTGAGTCAAAATTAAGCATCAAAATCAACTTCTGTCACCGTAGCAAATCTTTTTTAAGGTTTACTGAAAGTTTTAAGCCGAATTTGGGGTTTTTTGAAGAAAAAAATTTTAGGCCAATTTTTAAGGTCCGGGGCTTACAGAATTTTCCATATGGGTAAATGTATTTCTGGAGAGTTCTGTGTCAAAATTAAGCACCAAAATCAACTTCTGTCACCACAGCAAATGTTTTTTAAGGTTTACTGAAAGTTTTTAGTCGAATTTGGGGATTTTTGAAGAAAAAATTTTTTGGCTGATTTTTAAGGTCCGGGGCTTACAGAAATTTCCATATGGGTAAATTTATTTCTGGAGAGTTCTGTGTCAAAATTAAGCACCAAAATCAACTTCTGTCACCACAGCAAATGTTTTTTAAGGTTTACTGAAAGTTTTTAGCCGAATTTGGGGATTTTTGAAGAAAATAATTTTTGGCTGATTTTTAAGGTCTGGGGCTTACAGAATTTTCCATACGGGTAAATTTATTTCTGGAGAGTTCTGTGTCAAAATTAAGCACCAAAATCAACTTCTGTCATTGCATCAAATGTTTTTTAAGGTTTACTGAAAGTTTTAAGCCGAATTTGGGGATTATTGAAGAAAAAAAATTTTGGCCGATTTTTAAGGTCCGGGGCTTACAGAATTTTTCATACGGGTAAATATATTTCTGGAGAGTTCTGAGTCAAAATTAAGCACCAAAATCAACTTCTGTCACCACAGCAAATGATTTTTAATGTTTATTGAAAGTTTTTAGCCGAATTTGGGGATTTTTGAAGAAAAACATTTTTGGCTGATTTTTAAGGTCCGGGGCTTACAGAATTTTCCATATGGGTAAATTTATTTCTGGAGAGTTCTGTGTCAAAATTAAGCACCAAAATCAACTTCTGTCACCACAGCAAATGTTTTTTAAGGTTTACTGAAAGTTTTAAGCCGAATTTGGGGATTTTTGAAGAAAAATATTTTTGGCCGATTTTTATGGTCCGGGGCTTACATAATTTTTCATACGGGTAATTATATTTCTGGAGAGTTCTGTGTCAAAATTAAGCACCAAAATCAACTTCTGTCACCACAGCAAATCTTTTTTAATTTTTACTGAAAGTTTTAAGGCGAATTTGGGGATTTTTGAAGAAAATAATTTTTGGCCGATTTTTATGGTCCGGGGCTTACATAATTTTTCATACGGGTAATTATATTTCTGGAGACTTCTGAGTCAAAATTAAGCACCAAAATCAACTTCTGTCACCGTATCAAATCTTTTTTAAGGTTTACTCAAAGTTTTAAGCCGAATTTGGGGATTATTGAAGAAAAAATTTTTTGCCGATTTTTAAGGTCCGGGGCTTACAGAATTTTTCATCCGGGTAAATTTATTTCTGGAGAGTTCTGTGTCAAAATTAAGCACCAAAATCAACTTCTGTCACCACAGCAAATGTTTTTTTAATGTTTATTGAAAGTTTTTAGCCGAATTTGGGGATTTTTGAAGAAAAACATTTTTGGCTGATTTTTAAGGTCCGGGGCTTACAGAATTTTCCATACGGGTGAATTTATTTCTGGAGAGTTCTGTGTCAAAATTAAGCACCAAAATCAACTTCTGTCACCGCAGCAAATGTTTTTTAAGGTTTACTGAAAGTTTTAAGCCGAATTTGGGGATTTTTGAAGAAAAAAATTTTTGGCCGATTTTTAAGGTCCGGGGCTTACAGAATTTTTCATGCGGGTAAATTTATTTCTGGAGAGTTCTGAGTCAAAATTAAGCACCAAAATCAACTTCTGTCACCACAGCAAATCTTTTTTAAGGTTTACTGAAAGTTTTAAGCCGAATTTGGGGTTTTTTGAAGAAAAAAATTTTTGGCCAATTTTTAAGGTCCGGTGTTTACAGAATTTTTCATACGGGTAAATATATTTCTGGAGAGTTCTGTGTCAAAATTAAGCACCAAAATCAACTTCTGTCACCACAGCAAATGATTTTTAATGTTTATTGAAAGTTTTTAGCCGAATTTGGGGATTTTTGAAGAAAAAAATTTTTGGCTGATTTTTAAGGTCCGGGGCTTACAGAATTTTCCATATGGGTAAATTTATTTCTGGAGAGTTCTGTGTGAAAATTAAGCACCAAAATCAACTTCTGTCACCGCAGCAAATATTTTTTACGGTTTACTGAAAGTTTTTAGCCGAATTTGGGGATTTTTGAAGAAAAAAATTTTTGGCTGATTTTTAAGGTCCGGGGCTTACAGAATTTTTCATACGGGTAAATTTATTTCTGGAGAGTTCTGTGTCAAAATTAAGCACCAAAATCAACTTCTGTCAACGCAGCAAATGTTTTTTAAGGTTTATTGAAAGTTTTTAGCCGAATTTGGGGATTTTTGAAGAAAAATATTTTTGGCCGATTTTTATGGTCCGGGGCTTACATAATTTTTCATACGGGTAATTATATTTCTGGAGAGTTCTGTGTCAAAATTAAGCACCAAAATCAACTTCTGTCACCACAGCAAATGTTTTTTTAATGTTTATTGAAAGTTTTTAGCCGAATTTGGGGATTTTTGAAGAAAAACATTTTTGGCTGATTTTTAAGGTCCGGGGCTTACAGAATTTTCCATACGGGTGAATTTATTTCTGGAGAGTTCTGTGTCAAAATTAAGCACCAAAATCAACTTCTGTCACCGCAGCAAATGTTTTTTAAGGTTTACTGAAAGTTTTAAGCCGAATTTGGGGATTTTTGAAGAAAAAAATTTTTGGCCAATTTTTAAGGTCCGGGGCTTACAGAATTTTTCATACTTGTAAATTTATTTCTGGAGAGTTCTGAGTCAAAATTAAGCACCAAAATCAACTTCTGTCACCACAGCAAATCTTTTTTAAGGTTTACTGAAAGTTTTAAGCCGAATTTGGAGATTTTTGAAGAAAAAAATTTTTGGCCAATTTCTAAGGTCCGGGGCTTACAGAATTTTTCATACGGGTAAATTTATTTCTGGAGAGTTCTGTGTCAAAATTAAGCACCAAAATCAACTTCTGTCACCGCAGCAAATGTTTTTTAAGGTTTACTGAAAGTTTTTAAGCCGAATTTCGGGATTTTTGAAGAAAAAATTTTTGGCCGATTTTTAAGGTCAGGGGCTTACAGAATTTTTCAAATGGGTAAATTTATTTCTGGAGAGTTCTGAGTCAAAATTAAGCACCAAAATCAACTTCTGTCACCGTAGCAAATCTTTTTTAAGGTTTACTGAAAGTTTTAAGCAGAATTTGGGGATTTTTGAAGAAAAAAATTTTTGGCTGATTTTTAAGGTCTGGGGCTTACAGAATTTTTCATACGGGTAAATTTATTTCTGGAGAGTTCTGTGTCAAAATTAAGCACCAAAATCAACTTCTATCACCGCAGCAAATGTTTTTTATGGTTTACTGAAAGTTTTAAGCCGAATTTGGGGATTTTTGAAGAAAAAAATTTTTGGCCGATTTTTAAGGTCCGGGGCTTACAGAATTTTTCATACGGGTAAATTTATTTCTGGAGAGTTCTGTGTCAAAATTAAGCACCAAAATCAACTTCTGTCACCGTATCAAATCTTTTTTAAGGTTTACTGAAAGTTTTAAGCCGAATTTGGGGATTATTGAAGAAAAAATTTTTTACCGATTTTTAAGGTCCGGGGCTTACAGAATTTTTCATCCGGGTAAATTTATTTCTGGAGAGTTCTGTGTCAAAATTAAGCACCAAAATCAACTTCTGTCACCACAGCAAATGTTTTTTTAATGTTTATTGAAAGTTTTTAGCCGAATTTGAGGATTTTTGAAGAAAAACATTTTTGGCTGATTTTTAAGGTCCGGGGCTTACAGAATTTTCCATACGGGTGAATTTATTTCTGGAGAGTTCTGTGTCAAAATTAAGCACCAAAATCAACTTCTGTCACCGCAGCAAATGTTTTTTAAGGTTTACTGAAAGTTTTAAGCCGAATTTGGGGATTTTTGAAGAAAAAAATTTTTGGCCGATTTTTAAGGTCCGGGGCTTACAGAATTTTTCATACGGGTAAATTTATTTCTGGAGAGTTCTGAGTCAAAATTAAGCACCAAAATCAACTTCTGTCACCACAGCAAATCTTTTTTAAGGTTTACTGAAAGTTTTAAGCCGAATTTGGGGTTTTTTGAAGAAAAAAATTTTTGGCCAATTTTTAAGGTCCGGTGTTTACAGAATTTTTCATACGGGTAAATATATTTCTGGAGAGTTCTGTGTCAAAATTAAGCACCAAAATCAACTTCTGTCACCACAGCAAATGATTTTTAATGTTTATTGAAAGTTTTTAGCCGAATTTGGGGATTTTTGAAGAAAAAAATTTTTGGCTGATTTTTAAGGTCCGGGGCTTACAGAATTTTCCATATTTGTAAATTTATTTCTGGAGAGTTCTGTGTGAAAATTAAGCACCAAAATCAACTTCTGTCACCGCAGCAAATATTTTTTACGGTTTACTGAAAGTTTTTAGCCGAATTTGGGGATTTTTGAAGAAAAAAATTTTTGGCTGATTTTTAAGGTCCAGGGCTTACAGAATTTTTCATATGGGTAAATTTATTTCTGGAGAGTTCTGTGTCAAAATTAAGCACCAAAATCAACTTCTGTCAACGCAGCAAATGTTTTTTAAGGTTTATTGAAAGTTTTTAGCCGAATTTGGGGATTTTTGAAGAAAAAAATTTTTGGCTGATTTTTAAGGTCCGGGGCTTACAGAATTTTCCATATGGGTAAATTTATTTCTGGAGAGTTCTGTGTCAAAATTAAGCACCAAAATCAACTTCTGTCACCACAGCAAATGTTTTTTAAGGTTTACTGAAAGTTTTAAGCCGAATTTGGGGATTTTTGAAGAAAAATATTTTTGGCCGATTTTTATGGTCCGGGGCTTACATAATTTTTCATACGGGTAATTATATTTCTGGAGAGTTCTGTGTCAAAATTAAGCACCAAAATCAACTTCTGTCACCACAGCAAATGATTTTTTAATGTTTATTGAAAGTTTTTAGCCGAATTTGGGGATTTTTGAAGAAAAACATTTTTGGCTGATTTTTAAGGTCCGGGGCTTACAGAATTTTCCATATGGGTAAATTTATTTCTGGAGAGTTCTGTGTCAAAATTAAGCACCAAAATCAACTTCTGTCACCACAGCAAATGTTTTTTAAGGTTTACTGAAAGTTTTAAGCCGAATTTGGGGATTTTTGAAGAAAAATATTTTTGGCCGATTTTTATGGTCCGGGGCTTACATAATTTTTCATACGGGTAATTATATTTCTGGAGAGTTCTGTGTCAAAATTAAGCACCAAAATCAACTTCTGTCACCACAGCAAATCTTTTTTAATTTTTACTGAGTTTTAAGGCGAATTTGGGGATTTTTGAAGAAAATAATTTTTGGCCGATTTTTATGGTCCGGGGCTTACATAATTTTTCATACGGGTAATTATATTTCTGGAGACTTCTGAGTCAAAATTAAGCACCAAAATCAACTTCTGTCACCGTATCAAATCTTTTTTAAGGTTTACTCAAAGTTTTAAGCCGAATTTGGGGATTATTGAAGAAAAAATTTTTTGCCGATTTTTAAGGTCCGGGGCTTACAGAATTTTTCATCCGGGTAAATTTATTTCTCGAGAGTTCTGTGTCAAAATTAAGCACCAAAATCAACTTCTGTCACCACAGCAAATGTTTTTTTAATGTTTATTGAAAGTTTTTAGCCGAATTTGGGGATTTTTGAAGAAAAACATTTTTGGCTGATTTTTAAGGTCCGGGGCTTACAGAATTTTCCATACGGGTGAATTTATTTCTGGAGAGTTCTGTGTCAAAATTAAGCACCAAAATCAACTTCTGTCACCGCAGCAAATGTTTTTTAAGGTTTACTGAAAGTTTTAAGCCGACTTTGGGGATTTTTGAAGAAAAAAATTTTTGGCCGATTTTTAAGGTCCGGGGCTTACAGAATTTTTCATGCGGGTAAATTTATTTCTGGAGAGTTCTGAGTCAAAATTAAGCACCAAAATCAACTTCTGTCATCACAGCAAATCTTTTTTAAGGTTTACTGAAAGTTTTAAGCCGAATTTGGGGTTTTTTGAAGAAAAAAATTTTTGGCCAATTTTTAAGGTCCGGTGTTTACAGAATTTTTCATACGGGTAAATATATTTCTGGAGAGTTCTGTGTCAAAATTAAGCACCAAAATCAACTTCTGTCACCACAGCAAATGATTTTTAATGTTTATTGAAAGTTTTTAGCCGAATTTGGGGATTTTTGAAGAAAAAAATTTTTGGCCAATTTTTAAGGTCCGGTGTTTACAGAATTTTTCATACGGGTAAATATATTTCTGGAGAGTTCTGTGTCAAAATTAAGCACCAAAATCAACTTCTGTCACCACAGCAAATGATTTTTAATGTTTATTGAAAGTTTTTAGCCGAATTTGGGGATTTTTGAAGAAAAAAATTTTTGGCTGATTTTTAAGGTCCGGGGCTTACAGAATTTTCCATATGGGTAAATTTATTTCTGGAGAGTTCTGTGTGAAAATTAAGCACCAAAATCAACTTCTGTCACCGCAGCAAATATTTTTTACGGTTTACTGAAAGTTTTTAGCCGAATTTGGGGATTTTTGAAGAAAAAAATTTTTGGCTGATTTTTAAGGTCCGGGGCTTACAGAATTTTTCATACGGGTAAATTTATTTCTGGAGAGTTCTGTGTCAAAATTAAGCACCAAAATCAACTTCTGTCAACGCAGCAAATGTTTTTTAAGGTTTATTGAAAGTTTTTAGCCGAATTTGGGGATTTTTGAAGAAAAAAATTTTTGGCCGATTTTTATGGTCCGGGGCTTACATAATTTTTCATACGGGTAATTATATTTCTGGAGAGTTCTGTGTCAAAATTAAGCACCAAAATCAACTTCTGTCACCACAGCAAATGTTTTTTTAATGTTTATTGAAAGTTTTTAGCCGAAATTGGGGATTTTTGAAGAAAAACATTTTTGGCTGATTTTTAAGGTCCGGGGCTTACAGAATTTTCCTTACGGGTGAATTTATTTCTGGAGAGTTCTGTGTCAAAATTAAGCACCAAAATCAACTTCTGTCAACGCAGCAAATGTTTTTTAAGGTTTATTGAAAGTTTTTAGCCAAATTTGGGGATTTTTGAAGAAAAAATTTTTGGCTGATTTTTAAGGTCCGGGGCTTACAGAATTTTCCATATGGGTAAATTTATTTCTGGAGAGTTCTGTGTCAAAATTAAGCACCAAAATCAACTTCTGTCACCACAGCAAATCTTTTTTAAGGTTTACTGAAAGTTTTAAGCCGAATTTGGGGTTTTTTGAAGAAAAAAATTTTTGGCCAATTTTTAAGGTCCGGTGTTTACAGAATTTTTCATACGGGTAAATATATTTCTGGAGTGTTCTGTGTCAAAATTAAGCACCAAAATCAACTTCTGTCACCACAGCAAATGATTTTTAATGTTTATTGAAAGTTTTTAGCCGAATTTGGGGATTTTTGAAGAAAAAATTTTTTGGCTGATTTTTAAGGTCCGGGGCTTACAGAATTTTCCATATGGGTAAATTTATTTCTGGAGAGTTCTGTGTCAAAATTAAGCACCAAAATCATCTTCTGTCACCACAGCAAATGTTTTTTTAAGGTTTACTGAAAGTTTTAAGGCGAATTTGGGGATTTTTGAAGAAAAAAATTTTTGGCCGATTTTTATGGTCCGTGGCTTACATAATTTTTCATACGGGTAATTATATTTCTGGAGAGTTCTGAGTCAAAATTAAGCACCAAAATCAACTTCTGTCACCGTATCAAATCTTTTTTAAGGTTTACTGAAAGTTTTAAGCCGAATTTGGGGATTATTGAAGAAAAAATTTTTTGCCGATTTTTAAGGTCCGGGGCTTACAGAATTAATCATCCGGGTAAATTTATTTCTGGAGAGTTCTGTGTCAAAATTAAGCACCAAAATCAACTTCTGTCACCACAGCAAATGTTTTTTTAATGTTTATTGAAAGTTTTTAGCCAAATTTGGGGATTTTTGAAGAAAAACATTTTTGGCTGATTTTTAAGGTCCGGGGCTTACAGAATTTTCCATACGGGTGAATTTATTTCTGGAGAGTTCTGTGTCAAAATTAAGCACCAAAATCAACTTCTGTCACCGCAGCAAATGTTTTTTAAGGTTTACTGAAAGTTTTTAAGCCGAATTTCGGGATTTTTGAAGAAAAAATTTTTGGCCGATTTTTAAGGTCAGGGGCTTACAGAATTTTTCAAATGGGTAAATTTATTTCTGGAGAGTTCTGAGTCAAAATTAAGCACCAAAATCAACTTCTGTCACCGTAGCAAATCTTTTTTAAGGTTTACTGAAAGTTTTAAGCAGAATTTGGGGATTTTTGAAGAAAAAAATTTTTGGCTGATTTTTAAGGTCTGGGGCTTACAGAATTTTTCATACGGGTAAATTTATTTCTGGAGAGTTCTGTGTCAAAATTAAGCACCAAAATCAACTTCTATCACCGCAGCAAATGTTTTTTATGGTTTACTGAAAGTTTTAAGCCGAATTTGGGGATTTTTGAAGAAAAAAATTTTTGGCCGATTTTTAAGGTCCGGGGCTTACAGAATTTTTCATACGGGTAAATTTATTTCTGGAGAGTTCTGTGTCAAAATTAAGCACCAAAATCAACTTCTGTCACCGTATCAAATCTTTTTTAAGGTTTACTGAAAGTTTTAAGCCGAATTTGGGGATTATTGAAGAAAAAATTTTTTACCGATTTTTAAGGTCCGGGGCTTACAGAATTTTTCATCCGGGTAAATTTATTTCTGGAGAGTTCTGTGTCAAAATTAAGCACCAAAATCAACTTCTGTCACCACAGCAAATGTTTTTTTAATGTTTATTGAAAGTTTTTAGCCGAATTTGAGGATTTTTGAAGAAAAACATTTTTGGCTGATTTTTAAGGTCCGGGGCTTACAGAATTTTCCATACGGGTGAATTTATTTCTGGAGAGTTCTGTGTCAAAATTAAGCACCAAAATCAACTTCTGTCACCGCAGCAAATGTTTTTTAAGGTTTACTGAAAGTTTTAAGCCGAATTTGGGGATTTTTGAAGAAAAAAATTTTTGGCCGATTTTTAAGGTCCGGGGCTTACAGAATTTTTCATACGGGTAAATTTATTTCTGGAGAGTTCTGAGTCAAAATTAAGCACCAAAATCAACTTCTGTCACCACAGCAAATCTTTTTTAAGGTTTACTGAAAGTTTTAAGCCGAATTTGGGGTTTTTTGAAGAAAAAAATTTTTGGCCAATTTTTAAGGTCCGGTGTTTACAGAATTTTTCATACGGGTAAATATATTTCTGGAGAGTTCTGTGTCAAAATTAAGCACCAAAATCAACTTCTGTCACCACAGCAAATGTTTTTTAAGGTTTACTGAAAGTTTTAAGCCGAATTTGGGGATTTTTGAAGAAAAATATTTTTGGCCGATTTTTATGGTCCGGGGCTTACATAATTTTTCATACGGGTAATTATATTTCTGGAGAGTTCTGTGTCAAAATTAAGCACCAAAATCAACTTCTGTCACCACAGCAAATCTTTTTTAATTTTTACTGAGTTTTAAGGCGAATTTGGGGATTTTTGAAGAAAATAATTTTTGGCCGATTTTTATGGTCCGGGGCTTACATAATTTTTCATACGGGTAATTATATTTCTGGAGACTTCTGAGTCAAAATTAAGCACCAAAATCAACTTCTGTCACCGTATCAAATCTTTTTTAAGGTTTACTGAAAGTTTTAAGCCGAATTTGGGGATTTTTGAAGAAAAAAATTTTTGGCCGATTTTTAAGGTCCGGGGCTTACAGAATTTTTCATCCGGGTAAATTTATTTCTGGAGAGTTCTGTGTCAAAATTAAGCACCAAAATCAACTTCTGTCACCACAGCAAATGTTTTTTTAATGTTTATTGAAAGTTTTTAGCCGAATTTGGGGATTTTTGAAGAAAAACATTTTTGGCTGATTTTTAAGGTCCGGGGCTTACAGAATTTTCCATACGGGTGAATTTATTTCTGGAGAGTTCTGTGTCAAAATTAAGCACCAAAATCAACTTCTGTCACCGCAGCAAATGTTTTTTAAGGTTTACTGAAAGTTTTAAGCCGAATTTGGGGATTTTTGAAGAAAAAAATTTTTGGCCGATTTTTAAGGTCCGGGGCTTACAGAATTTTTCATGCGGGTAAATTTATTTCTGGAGAGTTCTGAGTCAAAATTAAGCACCAAAATCAACTTCTGTCATCACAGCAAATCTTTTTTAAGGTTTACTGAAAGTTTTAAGCCGAATTTGGGGTTTTTTGAAGAAAAAAATTTTTGGCCAATTTTTAAGGTCCGGTGTTTACAGAATTTTTCATACGGGTAAATATATTTCTGGAGAGTTCTGTGTCAAAATTAAGCACCAAAATCAACTTCTGTCACCACAGCAAATGATTTTTAATGTTTATTGAAAGTTTTTAGCCGAATTTGGGGATTTTTGAAGAAAAAAATTTTTGGCCAATTTTTAAGGTCCGGTGTTTACAGAATTTTTCATACGGGTAAATATATTTCTGGAGAGTTCTGTGTCAAAATTAAGCACCAAAATCAACTTCTGTCACCACAGCAAATGATTTTTAATGTTTATTGAAAGTTTTTAGCCGAATTTGGGGATTTTTGAAGAAAAAAATTTTTGGCTGATTTTTAAGGTCCGGGGCTTACAGAATTTTCCATATGGGTAAATTTATTTCTGGAGAGTTCTGTGTGAAAATTAAGCACCAAAATCAACTTCTGTCACCGCAGCAAATATTTTTTACGGTTTACTGAAAGTTTTTAGCCGAATTTGGGGATTTTTGAAGAAAAAAATTTTTGGCTGATTTTTAAGGTCCGGGGCTTACAGAATTTTTCATACGGGTAAATTTATTTCTGGAGAGTTCTGTGTCAAAATTAAGCACCAAAATCAACTTCTGTCAACGCAGCAAATGTTTTTTAAGGTTTATTGAAAGTTTTTAGCCGAATTTGGGGATTTTTGAAGAAAAATATTTTTGGCCGATTTTTATGGTCCGGGGCTTACATAATTTTTCATACGGGTAATTATATTTCTGGAGAGTTCTGTGTCAAAATTAAGCACCAAAATCAACTTCTGTCACCACAGCAAATGTTTTTTTAATGTTTATTGAAAGTTTTTAGCCGAATTTGGGGATTTTTGAAGAAAAAAATTTTTGGCTGATTTTTAAGGTCCGGGGCTTACAGAATTTTCCATATGGGTAAATTTATTTCTGGAGAGTTCTGTGTCAAAATTAAGCACCAAAATCATCTTCTGTCACCACAGCAAATGTTTTTTTAAGGTTTACTGAAAGTTTTAAGCCGAATTTGGGGATTTTTAAAGAAAAAAATTTTTGGCTGATTTTTAAGGTCCGGGGCTTACAGAATTTTTCATACGGGTAAATTTATTTCTGGAGAGTTCTGTGTCAAAATTAAGCACCAAAATCAACTTCTGTCACCACAGCAAATGTTTTTTAAGGTTTACTGAAAGTTTTAAGCCGAATTTGGGGATTTTTGAAGAAAAAAATTTTTGGCCGATTTTTATGGTCCGGGGCTTACATAATTTTTCATACGGGTAATTATATTTCTGGAGAGTTCTGTGTCAAAATTAAGCACCAAAATCAACTTCTGTCACCACAGCAAATGTTTTTTTAATGTTTATTGAAAGTTTTTAGCCGAAATTGGGGATTTTTGAAGAAAAACATTTTTGGCTGATTTTTAAGGTCCGGGGCTTACAGAATTTTCCTTACGGGTGAATTTATTTCTGGAGAGTTCTGTGTCAAAATTAAGCACCAAAATCAACTTCTGTCAACGCAGCAAATGTTTTTTAAGGTTTATTGAAAGTTTTTAGCCAAATTTGGGGATTTTTGAAGAAAAAATTTTTGGCTGATTTTTAAGGTCCGGGGCTTACAGAATTTTCCATATGGGTAAATTTATTTCTGGAGAGTTCTGTGTCAAAATTAAGCACCAAAATCAACTTCTGTCACCACAGCAAATCTTTTTTAAGGTTTACTGAAAGTTTTAAGCCGAATTTGGGGTTTTTTGAAGAAAAAAATTTTTGGCCAATTTTTAAGGTCCGGTGTTTACAGAATTTTTCATACGGGTAAATATATTTCTGGAGTGTTCTGTGTCAAAATTAAGCACCAAAATCAACTTCTGTCACCACAGCAAATGATTTTTAATGTTTATTGAAAGTTTTTAGCCGAATTTGGGGATTTTTGAAGAAAAAATTTTTTGGCTGATTTTTAAGGTCCGGGGCTTACAGAATTTTCCATATGGGTAAATTTATTTCTGGAGAGTTCTGTGTCAAAATTAAGCACCAAAATCATCTTCTGTCACCACAGCAAATGTTTTTTTAAGGTTTACTGAAAGTTTTAAGGCGAATTTGGGGATTTTTGAAGAAAAAAATTTTTGGCCGATTTTTATGGTCCGGGGCTTACATAATTTTTCATACGGGTAATTATATTTCTGGAGAGTTCTGAGTCAAAATTAAGCACCAAAATCAACTTCTGTCACCGTATCAAATCTTTTTTAAGGTTTACTGAAAGTTTTAAGCCGAATTTGGGGATTATTGAAGAAAAAATTTTTTGCCGATTTTTAAGGTCCGGGGCTTACAGAATTAATCATCCGGGTAAATTTATTTCTGGAGAGTTCTGTGTCAAAATTAAGCACCAAAATCAACTTCTGTCACCACAGCAAATGTTTTTTTAATGTTTATTGAAAGTTTTTAGCCAAATTTGGGGATTTTTGAAGAAAAACATTTTTGGCTGATTTTTAAGGTCCGGGGCTTACAGAATTTTCCATACGGGTGAATTTATTTCTGGAGAGTTCTGTGTCAAAATTAAGCACCAAAATCAACTTCTGTCACCGCAGCAAATGTTTTTTAAGGTTTACTGAAAGTTTTAAGCCGAATTTGGGGATTTTTGAAGAAAAAAATTTTTGGCCGATTTTTAAGGTCCGGGGCTTACAGAATTTTTCATACGGGTAAATTTATTTCTGGAGAGTTCTGAGTCAAAATTAAGCACCAAAATCAACTTCTGTCACCACAGCAAATCTTTTTTAAGGTTTACTGAAAGTTTTAAGCCGAATTTGGGGTTTTTTGAAGAAAAAAATTTTTGGCCAATTTTTAAGGTCCGGTGTTTACAGAATTTTTCATACGGGTAAATATATTTCTGGAGAGTTCTGTGTCAAAATTAAGCACCAAAATCAACTTCTGTCACCACAGCAAATGATTTTTAATGTTTATTGAAAGTTTTTAGCCGAATTTGGGGATTTTTGAAGAAAAAAATTTTTGGCTGATTTTTAAGGTCCGGGGCTTACAGAATTTTCCATATGGGTAAATTTATTTCTGGAGAGTTCTGTGTGAAAATTAAGCACCAAAATCAACTTCTTTCACCGCAGCAAATATTTTTTACGGTTTACTGAAAGTTTTTAGCCGAATTTGGGGATTTTTGAAGAAAAAAATTTTTGGCTGATTTTTAAGGTCCGGGGCTTACAGAATTTTTCATACGGGTAAATTTATTTCTGGAGAGTTCTGTGTCAAAATTAAGCACCAAAATCAACTTCTGTCAACGCAGCAAATGTTTTTTAAGGTTTATTGTTTTTAGCCGAATTTGGGGATTTTTGAAGAAAAAAATTTTTGGCTGATTTTTAAGGTCCGGGGCTTACAGAATTTTCCATATGGGTAAATTTATTTCTGGAGAGTTCTGTGTCAAAATTAAGCACCAAAATCAACTTCTGTCACCACAGCAAATGTTTTTTAAGGTTTACTGAAAGTTTTAAGCCGAATTTGGGGATTTTTGAAGAAAAATATTTTTGGCCGATTTTTATGGTCCGGGGCTTACATAATTTTTCATACGGGTAATTATATTTCTGGAGAGTTCTGTGTCAAAATTAAGCACCAAAATCAACTTCTGTCACCACAGCAAATCTTTTTTAATTTTTACTGAAAGTTTTAAGGCGAATTTGGGGATTTTTGAAGAAAAAAATTTTTGGCCGATTTTTATGGTCCGGGGCTTACATAATTTTTCATACGGGTAATTATATTTCTGGAGAGTTCTGAGTCAAAATTAAGCACCAAAATCAACTTCTGTCACCGTATCAAATCTTTTTTAAGGTTTACTGAAAGTTTTAAGCCGAATTTTGGGATTATTGAAGAAAAAATTTTTGGCTGATTTTTAAGGTCCGGGGCTTACAGAATTTTTCATACGGGTAAATTTATTTCTGGAGAGTTCTGTGTCAAAATTAAGCACCAAAATCAACTTCTGTCACCACAGCAAATGTTTTTTAAGGTTTACTGAAAGTTTTAAGCCGAATTTGGGGATTTTTGAAGAAAAAAATTTTTGGCCGATTTTTATGGTCCGGGGCTTACATAATTTTTCATACGGGTAATTATATTTCTGGAGAGTTCTGTGTCAAAATTAAGCACCAAAATCAACTTCTGTCACCACAGCAAATGTTTTTTTAATGTTTATTGAAAGTTTTTAGCCGAAATTGGGGATTTTTGAAGAAAAACATTTTTGGCTGATTTTTAAGGTCCGGGGCTTACAGAATTTTCCTTACGGGTGAATTTATTTCTGGAGAGTTCTGTGTCAAAATTAAGCACCAAAATCAACTTCTGTCAACGCAGCAAATGTTTTTTAAGGTTTATTGAAAGTTTTTAGCCAAATTTGGGGATTTTTGAAGAAAAAATTTTTGGCTGATTTTTAAGGTCCGGGGCTTACAGAATTTTCCATATGGGTAAATTTATTTCTGGAGAGTTCTGTGTCAAAATTAAGCACCAAAATCAACTTCTGTCACCACAGCAAATCTTTTTTAAGGTTTACTGAAAGTTTTAAGCCGAATTTGGGGTTTTTTGAAGAAAAAAATTTTTGGCCAATTTTTAAGGTCCGGTGTTTACAGAATTTTTCATACGGGTAAATATATTTCTGGAGTGTTCTGTGTCAAAATTAAGCACCAAAATCAACTTCTGTCACCACAGCAAATGATTTTTAATGTTTATTGAAAGTTTTTAGCCGAATTTGGGGATTTTTGAAGAAAAAATTTTTTGGCTGATTTTTAAGGTCCGGGGCTTACAGAATTTTCCATATGGGTAAATTTATTTCTGGAGAGTTCTGTGTCAAAATTAAGCACCAAAATCATCTTCTGTCACCACAGCAAATGTTTTTTTAAGGTTTACTGAAAGTTTTAAGGCGAATTTGGGGATTTTTGAAGAAAAAAATTTTTGGCCGATTTTTATGGTCCGGGGCTTACATAATTTTTCATACGGGTAATTATATTTCTGGAGAGTTCTGAGTCAAAATTAAGCACCAAAATCAACTTCTGTCACCGTATCAAATCTTTTTTAAGGTTTACTGAAAGTTTTAAGCCGAATTTGGGGATTATTGAAGAAAAAATTTTTTGCCGATTTTTAAGGTCCGGGGCTTACAGAATTAATCATCCGGGTAAATTTATTTCTGGAGAGTTCTGTGTCAAAATTAAGCACCAAAATCAACTTCTGTCACCACAGCAAATGTTTTTTTAATGTTTATTGAAAGTTTTTAGCCAAATTTGGGGATTTTTGAAGAAAAACATTTTTGGCTGATTTTTAAGGTCCGGGGCTTACAGAATTTTCCATACGGGTGAATTTATTTCTGGAGAGTTCTGTGTCAAAATTAAGCACCAAAATCAACTTCTGTCACCGCAGCAAATGTTTTTTAAGGTTTACTGAAAGTTTTAAGCCGAATTTGGGGATTTTTGAAGAAAAAAATTTTTGGCCGATTTTTAAGGTCCGGGGCTTACAGAATTTTTCATACGGGTAAATTTATTTCTGGAGAGTTCTGAGTCAAAATTAAGCACCAAAATCAACTTCTGTCACCACAGCAAATCTTTTTTAAGGTTTACTGAAAGTTTTAAGCCGAATTTGGGGTTTTTTGAAGAAAAAAATTTTTGGCCAATTTTTAAGGTCCGGTGTTTACAGAATTTTTCATACGGGTAAATATATTTCTGGAGAGTTCTGTGTCAAAATTAAGCACCAAAATCAACTTCTGTCACCACAGCAAATGATTTTTAATGTTTATTGAAAGTTTTTAGCCGAATTTGGGGATTTTTGAAGAAAAAAATTTTTGGCTGATTTTTAAGGTCCGGGGCTTACAGAATTTTCCATATGGGTAAATTTATTTCTGGAGAGTTCTGTGTGAAAATTAAGCACCAAAATCAACTTCTTTCACCGCAGCAAATATTTTTTACGGTTTACTGAAAGTTTTTAGCCGAATTTGGGGATTTTTGAAGAAAAAAATTTTTGGCTGATTTTTAAGGTCCGGGGCTTACAGAATTTTTCATACGGGTAAATTTATTTCTGGAGAGTTCTGTGTCAAAATTAAGCACCAAAATCAACTTCTGTCAACGCAGCAAATGTTTTTTAAGGTTTATTGTTTTTAGCCGAATTTGGGGATTTTTGAAGAAAAAAATTTTTGGCTGATTTTTAAGGTCCGGGGCTTACAGAATTTTCCATATGGGTAAATTTATTTCTGGAGAGTTCTGTGTCAAAATTAAGCACCAAAATCAACTTCTGTCACCACAGCAAATGTTTTTTAAGGTTTACTGAAAGTTTTAAGCCGAATTTGGGGATTTTTGAAGAAAAATATTTTTGGCCGATTTTTATGGTCCGGGGCTTACATAATTTTTCATACGGGTAATTATATTTCTGGAGAGTTCTGTGTCAAAATTAAGCACCAAAATCAACTTCTGTCACCACAGCAAATCTTTTTTAATTTTTACTGAAAGTTTTAAGGCGAATTTGGGGATTTTTGAAGAAAAAAATTTTTGGCCGATTTTTATGGTCCGGGGCTTACATAATTTTTCATACGGGTAATTATATTTCTGGAGAGTTCTGAGTCAAAATTAAGCACCAAAATCAACTTCTGTCACCGTATCAAATCTTTTTTAAGGTTTACTGAAAGTTTTAAGCCGAATTTTGGGATTATTGAAGAAAAAAATTTTTGCCGATTTTTAAGGTCCGGGGCTTACAGAATTTTTCATCCGGGTAAATTTATTTCTGGAGAGTTCTGTGTCAAAATTAAGCACCAAAATCAACTTCTGTCACCACAGCAAATGTTTTTTTAATGTTTATTGAAAGTTTTTAGCCGAATTTGGGGATTTTTGAAGAAAAACATTTTTGGCTGATTTTTAAGGTCCGGGGCTTACAGAATTTTCCATACGGGTGAATTTATTTCTGGAGAGTTCTGTGTCAAAATTAAGCACCAAAATCAACTTCTGTCACCGCAGCAAATGTTTTTTAAGGTTTACTGAAAGTTTTAAGCCGAATTTGGGGTTTTTTGAAGAAAAAAATTTTTGGCCAATTTTTAAGGTCCGGTGTTTACAGAATTTTTCATACGGGTAAATATATTTCTGGAGAGTTCTGTGTCAAAATTAAGCACCAAAATCAACTTCTGTCACCACAGCAAATGATTTTTAATGTTTATTGAAAGTTTTTAGCCGAATTTGGGGATTTTTGAAGAAAAAAATTTTTGGCTGATTTTTAAGGTCCGGGGCTTACAGAATTTTCCATATGGGTAAATTTATTTCTGGAGAGTTCTGTGTGAAAATTAAGCACCAAAATCAACTTCTGTCACCGCAGCAAATATTTTTTACGGTTTACTGAAAGTTTTTAGCCGAATTTGGGGATTTTTGAAGAAAAAAATTTTTGGCTGATTTTTAAGGTCCGGGGCTTACAGAATTTTTCATACGGGTAAATTTATTTCTGGAGAGTTCTGTGTCAAAATTAAGCACCAAAATCAACTTCTGTCAACGCAGCAAATGTTTTTTAAGGTTTATTGAAAGTTTTTAGCCGAATTTGGGGATTTTTGAAGAAAAATATTTTTGGCCGATTTTTATGGTCCGGGGCTTACATAATTTTTCATACGGGTAATTATATTTCTGGAGAGTTCTGTGTCAAAATTAAGCACCAAAATCAACTTCTGTCACCACAGCAAATGTTTTTTTAATGTTTATTGAAAGTTTTTAGCCGAATTTGGGGATTTTTGAAGAAAAACATTTTTGGCTGATTTTTAAGGTCCGGGGCTTACAGAATTTTCCATACGGGTGAATTTATTTCTGGAGAGTTCTGTGTCAAAATTAAGCACCAAAATCAACTTCTGTCACCGCAGCAAATGTTTTTTAAGGTTTACTGAAAGTTTTAAGCTGAATTTGGGGATTTTTGAAGAAAAAAATTTTTGGCCAATTTTTAAGGTCCGGGGCTTACAGAATTTTTCATACTTGTAAATTTATTTCTGGAGAGTTCTGAGTCAAAATTAAGCACCAAAATCAACTTCTGTCACCACAGCAAATCTTTTTTAAGGTTTACTGAAAGTTTTAAGCCGAATTTGGAGATTTTTGAAGAAAAAAATTTTTGGCCAATTTCTAAGGTCCGGGGCTTACAGAATTTTTCATACGGGTAAATTTATTTCTGGAGAGTTCTGTGTCAAAATTAAGCACCAAAATCAACTTCTGTCACCGCAGCAAATGTTTTTTAAGGTTTACTGAAAGTTTTTAAGCCGAATTTCGGGATTTTTGAAGAAAAAATTTTTGGCCGATTTTTAAGGTCAGGGGCTTACAGAATTTTTCAAATGGGTAAATTTATTTCTGGAGAGTTCTGAGTCAAAATTAAGCACCAAAATCAACTTCTGTCACCGTAGCAAATCTTTTTTAAGGTTTACTGAAAGTTTTTAGCCGAATTTGGGGATTTTTGAAGAAAAAAATTTTTGGCTGATTTTTAAGGTCCGGGGCTTACAGAATTTTCCATATGGGTAAATTTATTTCTGGAGAGTTCTGTGTGAAAATTAAGCACCAAAATCAACTTCTTTCACCGCAGCAAATATTTTTTACGGTTTACTGAAAGTTTTTAGCCGAATTTGGGGATTTTTGAAGAAAAAAATTTTTGGCTGATTTTTAAGGTCCGGGGCTTACAGAATTTTTCATACGGGTAAATTTATTTCTGGAGAGTTCTGTGTCAAAATTAAGCACCAAAATCAACTTCTGTCAACGCAGCAAATGTTTTTTAAGGTTTATTGTTTTTAGCCGAATTTGGGGATTTTTGAAGAAAAAAATTTTTGGCTGATTTTTAAGGTCCGGGGCTTACAGAATTTTCCATATGGGTAAATTTATTTCTGGAGAGTTCTGTGTCAAAATTAAGCACCAAAATCAACTTCTGTCACCACAGCAAATGTTTTTTAAGGTTTACTGAAAGTTTTAAGCCGAATTTGGGGATTTTTGAAGAAAAATATTTTTGGCCGATTTTTATGGTCCGGGGCTTACATAATTTTTCATACGGGTAATTATATTTCTGGAGAGTTCTGTGTCAAAATTAAGCACCAAAATCAACTTCTGTCACCACAGCAAATCTTTTTTAATTTTTACTGAAAGTTTTAAGGCGAATTTGGGGATTTTTGAAGAAAAAAATTTTTGGCCGATTTTTATGGTCCGGGGCTTACATAATTTTTCATACGGGTAATTATATTTCTGGAGAGTTCTGAGTCAAAATTAAGCACCAAAATCAACTTCTGTCACCGTATCAAATCTTTTTTAAGGTTTACTGAAAGTTTTAAGCCGAATTTTGGGATTATTGAAGAAAAAAATTTTTGCCGATTTTTAAGGTCCGGGGCTTACAGAATTTTTCATCCGGGTAAATTTATTTCTGGAGAGTTCTGTGTCAAAATTAAGCACCAAAATCAACTTCTGTCACCACAGCAAATGTTTTTTTAATGTTTATTGAAAGTTTTTAGCCGAATTTGGGGATTTTTGAAGAAAAACATTTTTGGCTGATTTTTAAGGTCCGGGGCTTACAGAATTTTCCATACGGGTGAATTTATTTCTGGAGAGTTCTGTGTCAAAATTAAGCACCAAAATCAACTTCTGTCACCGCAGCAAATGTTTTTTAAGGTTTACTGAAAGTTTTAAGCCGAATTTGGGGTTTTTTGAAGAAAAAAATTTTTGGCCAATTTTTAAGGTCCGGTGTTTACAGAATTTTTCATACGGGTAAATATATTTCTGGAGAGTTCTGTGTCAAAATTAAGCACCAAAATCAACTTCTGTCACCACAGCAAATGATTTTTAATGTTTATTGAAAGTTTTTAGCCGAATTTGGGGATTTTTGAAGAAAAAAATTTTTGGCTGATTTTTAAGGTCCGGGGCTTACAGAATTTTCCATATGGGTAAATTTATTTCTGGAGAGTTCTGTGTGAAAATTAAGCACCAAAATCAACTTCTGTCACCGCAGCAAATATTTTTTACGGTTTACTGAAAGTTTTTAGCCGAATTTGGGG
>JAUIMM010002533.1:0-149661 GCA_031769625.1 Taudactylus pleione
GTGATATGTGACACCTGTATATCTGTGTGCTCCTGAGTCTGATTATAGGAGACTGCGCTGAGTAATGTGATATGTGACACCTGTATATCTGTGTGCTCCTGAGTCTGTATATGGGAGACTGCGCTGAGTAATGTGATATGACACCTGTATATCTGTGTGCTCCTGAGTCTGTATATAGGATAATGCGCTGATTAATGTGATATGTGACACCTGTATATCTGTTTGCTCCTGAGTCTATATGGGAGACTGTGCTGAGTAATGTGATATGTGACACCTGTATATCTGTGTGCTCCAGAGTCTGTATATGGGAGACTGTGCTGAGTAATGTGATATGTGACACCTGTATATCTGTGTGCTCCTGAGTCTGTATATAGGAGACTGCTCTGAGTAATGTGATATGTGACACCTGTATATCTGTGTGTTCCTGGGTCTGTATATGGGAGACTGCGCTGAGTAATGTGATATGTGAAAACCAGTATATCTGTGTGCTCGTGAGTCTGTATATGGGAGACTGCGCTGAGTAATGTGATATGTGACACCTGTATATCTGTGTGCCTCTGAGTCTGTATATTGGAGCCTGCGCTGAGTAATGTGACACCTGTATATATGTGTGCTCCTGAGTCTGTATATGGGAGACTGCGCTTAGTAATGTGATATGTGACACCTGTATATCTGTGTGCTCCTGAGTCTGTATATAGGAGACTGCGCTGAGTAATGTGATATGTGACACCTGTATATCTGTGTGATCCTGAGTCTATATGGGAGACTGTGCTGAGTAATATGTTATGTGACACCTGTATATCTGTGTGCCCCTGAGTCTGTATATAGGAGACTGCGCTGAGTAATGTGATATGTGACACCTGTATATCTGTGTGCTCCTGAGTCTGTATATAGAAGAGTGCGCTGAGTAATGTGATAGGTGACACCTGGATATCTGTGTGCTCCTGAGTCTGTATATGGGAGACTGCGCTGAGTAATGTGATATGACACCTGTATATCTGTGTGCTCCTGAGTCTGTATATAGAAGAGTGCGCTGAGTAATGTGATAGGTGACACCTGTATATCTGTGTGCTCCTGAGTCTGTATATGGGAGACTGCGCTGAGTATTGTGATAGGTGACACCTGTATATCTGTGTGCTCCTGAGTCTGTATATGGGTGACTGCGCTGAGTAATGTGATATGTGACACCTGTATATATGTGTGCTCCTGAGTCTGTATATGGGAGACTGCGCTGAGTAATGTGATATGTGACACCTGTATATCTGTGTGCTCCTGAGTCTGTATATGGGAGACTGCGCTGAGTATTGTGATAGGTGACACCTGTATATCTGTGTGCTCCTTAGTCTGTATATGGGAGACTGCGCTGAGTAATGTGATATGTGACACCTGTATATCTGTGTGCTCCTGAGTCTGTATATAGGAGACTGTGCTGAGTAATGTGATATGTGACACCTGTATATCTGTGTGCTCCTGAGTCTGTATATAGGAGACTGCGCTGAGTAATGTGATATGTGACACCTGTATATCTGTGTGCTCCTGAGTCTGTATATGGGAGACTGCGCTGAGTATTGTGATAGGTGACACCTGTATATCTGTGTGCTCCTTAGTCTGTATATGGGAGACTGCGCTGAGTAATGTGATATGTGACACCTGTATATCTGTGTGCTCCTGAGTCTGTATATAGGAGACTGTGCTGAGTAATGTGATATGTGACACCTGTATATCTGTGTGCTCCTGAGTCTGTATAGGGGAGAGTGCGCTGAGTAATGTGATATGTGACACCTGTATATCTGTGTGCTCCTGAGTCTGTATATAGGAGACTGCGCTGAGTACTGTGATATGTGACACCTGTATATCTGTGTGCTCCTGAGTCTGTATATAGGAGACTGCGCTGAGTACTGCGATATGTGACACCTGTTTATCTGTGTGCTCCTGAGTCTGTATACAGGAGACTGTGCTGAGTAATGTAATATGTGACACCTGTATATCTGTGTGCTCCGGAGTCTGTATATAGGAGACTGCACTGAGTAATGTGACACCTGTATATCTGAGTGCTCCTGAGTCTGTATATAGGAGACTGCGCTGAGTAATGTGATATGTGACACCTGTATATCTGTGTGCTGAGTACTGTGATATGTGACACCTGTATATCTGTGTGCTCCTGAGTCTGTATACAGGAGACTGTGCTGAGTAATGTAATATGTGACACCTGTATATCTGTGTGCTCCTGAGTCTGTATATAGGAGACTGCGCTGAGTAATGTGACACCTGTATATCTGTGTGCTCCTGAGTCTGTATATGGGAGACTGCGCTGAGTAATGTGATGTGTGAAACCTGTATATCTGTGTGCTCCTGAGTCTGTATACAGGAGACTGTGCTGAGTAATGTAATATGTGACACCTGTATATCTGTGTGCTCCTGAGTCTGTATATAGGAGACTGCGCTGAGTAATGTGACACCTGTATATCTGTGTGCTCCTGAGTCTGTATATGGGAGACTGCGCTGAGTAATGTGATATGTGACACCTGTATATCTGTGTGCTCCTGAGTCTGATTATAGGAGACTGCGCTGAGTAATGTGATATGTGACACCTGTATATCTGTGTGCTTCTGAGTCTGTATATAGGAGACTGTGCTGAGTAATGTGATATGTGACACCTGTATATCTGTGTGCTCCTGAGTCTGTATATGGGAGACTGCGCTGAGTAATGTGATATGTGACACCTGTATATCTGTGTGCTGCTGAGTCTGTATATGGGAGACTGCGCTGAGTAATGTGATATGTGACACCTGTATATCCGTGTGCTCCTGAGTCTGTATATGGGAGACTGCTCTGAGTAATGTGATATGTGACACCTGTATATCTGTGTGCTCCTGAGTCTGTATATGGGAGACTGCGCTGAGTAATGTGATATGTGACACCTGTATATCTGTGTGCTCCTGAGTCTGTATATGGGAGACTGCGCTGAGTAATGTGAGATGTGACACCTGTATATCTGTGTGCTCCTGAGTCTGTATATAGGAGACTGTGCTGAGTAATGTGATATGTGACACCTGTATATCTGTGTGCTCCTGAGTCTGTATATAGAAGAGTGCGCTGAGTAATGTGATATGTGACACCTTTATATCTGTGTGCTCCTGAGTCTGTATATGGGAGACTGCGCTGAGTAATGTGATATGTGACACCTGTATATCTGTGTGCTCCTGAGTCTGTATATAGGAGACTGCGCTGAGTAATGTGATATGTGACACCTGTATATCAGTGTGCTCCTGAGTCTATATGGGGAGACTGTGCTGAGTAATGTCATATGTGACACCTGTATATCTGTGTGCTCCAGAGTCCGTATATGGGAGACTGCGCTGAGTAATGTGATATGTGACACCTGTATAACTGTGTGCTCCTGAGTCTGTATATGGGAGACTGCGCTGAGTAATGTGATATGTGACACCTGTATATCTGTGTGCTACTGAGTCTATATGGGAGACTGTGCTGAGTAATGTGACACCTGTATATATGTGTGCTCCTGAGTCTGTATATGGGAGACTGCGCTTAGTAATGTGATATGTGACACCTGTATATCTGTGTGCTCCTGAGTCTATATGGGAGACTGCGCTGAGTAATGTGATATGTGACGCCTGTATATCAGTGTGCACCTGTGTCTGTATATGGGAGACTGCGCTGAGTAATGTGATATGTGACACCTGTATATCTGTGTGCTCCTGAGTCTGTATACAGGAGACTGTGCTGAGTAATGTAATATGTGACACCTGTATATCTGTGTGCTCCGGAGTCTGTATATAGGAGACTGCACTGAGTAATGTGACACCTGTATATCTGAGTGCTCCTGAGTCTGTATATAGGAGACTGCGCTGAGTAATGTGATATGTGACACCTGTATATCTGTGTGCTGAGTACTGTGATATGTGACACCTGTATATCTGTGTGCTCCTGAGTCTGTATACAGGAGACTGTGCTGAGTAATGTGACACCTGTATATCTGTGTGCTCCTGAGTCTGTATATGGGAGACTGCGCTGAGTAATGTGATATGTGACACCTGTATATCTGTGTGCTCCTGAGTCTGATTATAGGAGACTGCGCTGAGTAATGTGATATGTGACACCTGTATATCTGTGTGCTCCTGAGTCTGTATATAGGAGGACTGCGCTGAGTAATGTGACACCTGTATATCTGTGTGCTCCTGAGTCTGTATATGGGAGACTGCGCTGAGTAATGTGATGTGTGAAACCTGTATATCTGTGTGCTCCTGAGTCTGTATACAGGAGACTGTGCTGAGTAATGTAATATGTGACACCTGTATATCTGTGTGCTCCTGAGTCTGTATATAGGAGACTGCGCTGAGTAATGTGACACCTGTATATCTGTGTGCTCCTGAGTCTGTATATGGGAGACTGCGCTGAGTAATGTGATATGTGACACCTGTATATCTGTGTGCTCCTGAGTCTGATTATAGGAGACTGCGCTGAGTAATGTGATATGTGACACCTGTATATCTGTGTGCTTCTGAGTCTGTATATAGGAGACTGTGCTGAGTAATGTGATATGTGACACCTGTATATCTGTGTGCTCCTGAGTCTGTATATGGGAGACTGCGCTGAGTAATGTGATATGTGACACCTGTATATCTGTGTGCTGCTGAGTCTGTATATGGGAGACTGCGCTGAGTAATGTGATATGTGACACCTGTATATCTGTGTGCTCCTGAGTCTGTATATGGGAGACTGCTCTGAGTAATGTGATATGTGACACCTGTATATCTGTGTGCTCCTGAGTCTGTATATGGGAGACTGCGCTGAGTAATGTGATATGTGACACCTGTATATCTGTGTGCTCCTGAGTCTGTATATGGGAGACTGCGCTGAGTAATGTGAGATGTGACACCTGTATATCTGTGTGCTCCTGAGTCTGTATATAGGAGACTGTGCTGAGTAATGTGATATGTGACACCTGTATATCTGTGTGCTCCTGAGTCTGTATATAGAAGAGTGCGCTGAGTAATGTGATATGTGACACCTTTATATCTGTGTGCTCCTGAGTCTGTATATGGGAGACTGCGCTGAGTAATGTGATATGTGACACCTGTATATCTGTGTGCTCCTGAGTCTGTATATAGGAGACTGCGCTGAGTAATGTGATATGTGACACCTGTATATCAGTGTGCTCCTGAGTCTATATGGGAGACTGTGCTGAGTAATGTCATATGTGACACCTGTATATCTGTGTGCTCCAGAGTCCGTATATGGGAGACTGCGCTGAGTAATGTGATATGTGACACCTGTATAACTGTGTGCTCCTGAGTCTGTATATGGGAGACTGCGCTGAGTAATGTGATATGTGACACCTGTATATCTGTGTGCTACTGAGTCTATATGGGAGACTGTGCTGAGTAATGTGACACCTGTATATATGTGTGCTCCTGAGTCTGTATATGGGAGACTGCGCTTAGTAATGTGATATGTGACACCTGTATATCTGTGTGCTCCTGAGTCTATATGGGAGACTGCGCTGAGTAATGTGATATGTGACGCCTGTATATCAGTGTGCACCTGTGTCTGTATATGGGAGACTGCGCTGAGTAATGTGATATGTGACACCTGTATATCTGTGTGCTCCTGAGTCTGTATATGGGAGACTGAGCTGAGTAATGTGATATGTGACACCTGTATATCTGTGTGCTCCTGAGTCTGTATATAGGAGACTGTGCTGAGTAATGTGATATGTGACACCTGTATATCTGTGTGCTCCTGAGTCTGTATATAGGAGACTGCGCTGAGTAATGTGACATGTGACACCTGTATATCTGTGTGCCCCTGAGTCTGTATATGGGAGACTGCGCTGAGTAATGTGATATGTGACACCTGTATATCTGTATGCTCCTGAGTCTGTATATGGGAGACTGCGCTGAGTAATGTGATATGTGACACCTGTATATCTGTGTGCTCCTGAGTCTGTATATGGGAGACTGCGCTGAGTATTGTGATAGGTGACACCTGTATATCTGTGTGCTCCTTAGTCTGTATATGGGAGACTGCGCTGAGTAATGTGATATGTGACACCTGTATATCTGTGTGCTCCTGAGTCTGTATATAGGAGACTGTGCTGAGTAATGTGATATGTGACACCTGTATATCTGTGTGCTCCTGAGTCTGTATATAGGAGACTGCGCTGAGTAATGTGATAGGTGACACCTGTATATCTGTGTGCTCCTGAGTCTGTATATGGGAGACTGCGCTGAGTATTGTGATAGGTGACACCTGTATATCTGTGTGCTCCTTAGTCTGTATATGGGAGACTGCGCTGAGTAATGTGATATGTGACACCTGTATATCTGTGTGCTCCTGAGTCTGTATATAGGAGACTGTGCTGAGTAATGTGATATGTGACACTTGTATATCTGTGTGCTCCTGAGTCTGTATAGGGGAGAGTGCGCTGAGTAATGTGATATGTGACACCTGTATATCTGTGTGCTCCTGAGTCTGTATATAGGAGACTGCGCTGAGTACTGTGATATGTGACACCTGTATATCTGTGTGCTCCTGAGTCTGTATATAGGAGACTGCGCTGAGTACTGCGATATGTGACACCTGTTTATCTGTGTGCTCCTGAGTCTGTATACAGGAGACTGTGCTGAGTAATGTAATATGTGACACCTGTATATCTGTGTGCTCCGGAGTCTGTATATAGGAGACTGCGCTGAGTAATGTGATATGTGACACCTGTATATCTGTGTGCTCCTGAGTCTGTATATAGAAGAGTGCGCTGAGTAATGTGATAGGTGACACCTGGATATCTGTGTGCTCCTGAGTCTGTATATGGGAGACTGCGCTGAGTAATGTGATATGACACCTGTATATCTGTGTGCTCCTGAGTCTGTATATAGAAGAGTGCGCTGAGTATTGTGATAGGTGACACCTGTATATCTGTGTGCTACTGAGTCTGTATATGGGTGACTGCGCTGAGTAATGTGATATGTGACACCTGTATATATGTGTGCTCCTGAGTCTGTATATGGGAGACTGCGCTGAGTAATGTGATATGTGACACCTGTATATCTGTGTGCTCCTGAGTCTGTATATGGGAGACTGCGCTGAGTATTGTGATAGGTGACACCTGTATATCTGTGTGCTCTTTAGTCTGTATATGGGAGACTGCGCTGAGTAATGTGATATGTGACACCTGTATATCTGTGTGCTCCTGAGTCTGTATATAGGAGACTGTGCTGAGTAATGTGATATGTGACACCTGTATATCTGTGTGCTCCTGAGTCTGTATATAGGAGACTGCGCTGAGTAATGTGATATGTGACACCTGTATATCTGTGTGCTCCTGAGTCTGTATATAGGAGACTGCGCTGAGTAATGTGATATGTGACACCTGTATATCTGTGTGCTCCTTAGTCTGTATATGGGAGACTGCGCTGAGTAATGTGATATGTGACACCTGTATATCTGTGTGCTCCTGAGTCTGTATATGGGAGACTGCGCTGAGTATTGTGATAGGTGACACCTGTATATCTGTGTGCTCCTTAGTCTGTATATGGGAGACTGCGCTGAGTAATGTGATATGTGACACCTGTATATCTGTGTGCTCCTGAGTCTGTATATAGGAGACTGTGCTGAGTAATGTGATATGTGACACCTGTATATCTGTGTGCTCCTGAGTCTGTATATAGGAGACTGCGCTGAGTAATGTGATAGGTGACACCTGTATATCTGTGTGCTCCTGAGTCTGTATATGGGAGACTGCGCTGAGTATTGTGATAGGTGACACCTGTATATCTGTGTGCTCCTTAGTCTGTATATGGGAGACTGCGCTGAGTAATGTGATATGTGACACCTGTATATCTGTGTGCTCCTGAGTCTGTATATAGGAGACTGTGCTGAGTAATGTGATATGTGACACTTGTATATCTGTGTGCTCCTGAGTCTGTATAGGGGAGAGTGCGCTGAGTAATGTGATATGTGACACCTGTATATCTGTGTGCTCCTGAGTCTGTATATAGGAGACTGCGCTGAGTACTGTGATATGTGACACCTGTATATCTGTGTGCTCCTGAGTCTGTATATAGGAGACTGCGCTGAGTACTGCGATATGTGACACCTGTTTATCTGTGTGCTCCTGAGTCTGTATACAGGAGACTGTGCTGAGTAATGTAATATGTGACACCTGTATATCTGTGTGCTCCGGAGTCTGTATATAGGAGACTGCGCTGAGTAATGTGATATGTGACACCTGTATATCTGTGTGCTCCTGAGTCTGTATATAGAAGAGTGCGCTGAGTAATGTGATAGGTGACACCTGGATATCTGTGTGCTCCTGAGTCTGTATATGGGAGACTGCGCTGAGTAATGTGATATGACACCTGTATATCTGTGTGCTCCTGAGTCTGTATATAGAAGAGTGCGCTGAGTATTGTGATAGGTGACACCTGTATATCTGTGTGCTACTGAGTCTGTATATGGGTGACTGCGCTGAGTAATGTGATATGTGACACCTGTATATATGTGTGCTCCTGAGTCTGTATATGGGAGACTGCGCTGAGTAATGTGATATGTGACACCTGTATATCTGTGTGCTCCTGAGTCTGTATATGGGAGACTGCGCTGAGTATTGTGATAGGTGACACCTGTATATCTGTGTGCTCTTTAGTCTGTATATGGGAGACTGCGCTGAGTAATGTGATATGTGACACCTGTATATCTGTGTGCTCCTGAGTCTGTATATAGGAGACTGTGCTGAGTAATGTGATATGTGACACCTGTATATCTGTGTGCTCCTGAGTCTGTATATAGGAGACTGCGCTGAGTAATGTGATATGTGACACCTGTATATCTGTGTGCTCCTGAGTCTGTATATGGGAGACTGCGCTGAGTATTGTGATAGGTGACACCTGTATATCTGTGTGCTCCTTAGTCTGTATATGGGAGACTGCGCTGAGTAATGTGATATGTGACACCTGTATATCTGTGTGCTCCTGAGTCTGTATATGGGAGACTGCGCTGAGTATTGTGATAGGTGACACCTGTATATCTGTGTGCTCCTTAGTCTGTATATGGGAGACTGCGCTGAGTAATGTGATATGTGACACCTGTATATCTGTGTGCTCCTGAGTCTGTATATAGGAGACTGTGCTGAGTAATGTGATATGTGACACCTGTATATCTGTGTGCTCCTGAGTCTGTATATAGGAGACTGCGCTGAGTAATGTGATATGTGACACCTGTATATCTGTGTGCTCCTGAGTCTGTATATGGGAGACTGCGCTGAGTATTGTGATAGGTGACACCTGTATATCTGTGTGCTCCTTAGTCTGTATATGGGAGACTGCGCTGAGTAATGTGATATGTGACACCTGTATATCTGTGTGCTCCTGAGTCTGTATATAGGAGACTGTGCTGAGTAATGTGATATGTGACACCTGTATATCTGTGTGCTCCTGAGTCTGTATAGGGGAGAGTGCGCTGAGTAATGTGATATGTGACACCTGTATATCTGTGTGCTCCTGAGTCTGTATATAGGAGACTGCGCTGAGTACTGTGATATGTGACACCTGTATATCTGTGTGCTCCTGAGTCTGTATATAGGAGACTGCGCTGAGTACTGCGATATGTGACACCTGTTTATCTGTGTGCTCCTGAGTCTGTATACAGGAGACTGTGCTGAGTAATGTAATATGTGACACCTGTATATCTGTGTGCTCCGGAGTCTGTATATAGGAGACTGCGCTGAGTAATGTGACACCTGTATATCTGTGTGCTGAGTACTGTGATATGTGACACCTGTATATCTGTGTGCTCCTGAGTCTGTATACAGGAGACTGTGCTGAGTAATGTAATATGTGACACCTGTATATCTGTGTGCTCCTGAGTCTGTATATAGGAGACTGCGCTGAGTAATGTGACACCTGTATATCTGTGTGCTCCTGAGTCTGTATATGGGAGACTGCGTTGAGTAATGTGATGTGTGAAACCTGTATATCTGTGTGCTCCTGAGTCTGTATACAGGAGACTGTGCTGAGTAATGTAATATGTGACACCTGTATATCTGTGTGCTCCTGAGTCTGTATATAGGAGACTGCGCTGAGTAATGTGACACCTGTATATCTGTGTGCTCCTGAGTCTGTATATGGGAGACTGCGCTGAGTAATGTGATATGTGACACCTGTATATCTGTGTGCTCCTGAGTCTGATTATAGGAGACTGCGCTGAGTAATGTGATATGTGACACCTGTATATCTGTGTGCTCCTGAGTCTGTATATGGGAGACTGCGCTGAGTAATGTGATATGACACCTGTATATCTGTGTGCTCCTGAGTCTGTATATAGGATAATGCGCTGATTAATGTGATATGTGACACCTGTATATCTGTTTGCTCCTGAGTCTATATGGGAGACTGTGCTGAGTAATGTGATATGTGACACCTGTATATCTGTGTGCTCCAGAGTCTGTATATGGGAGACTGTGCTGAGTAATGTGATATGTGACACCTGTATATCTGTGTGCTCCTGAGTCTGTATATAGGAGACTGCTCTGAGTAATGTGATATGTGACACCTGTATATCTGTGTGTTCCTGGGTCTGTATATGGGAGACTGCGCTGAGTAATGTGATATGTGAAAACCAGTATATCTGTGTGCTCGTGAGTCTGTATATGGGAGACTGCGCTGAGTAATGTGATATGTGACACCTGTATATCTGTGTGCCTCTGAGTCTGTATATTGGAGCCTGCGCTGAGTAATGTGACACCTGTATATATGTGTGCTCCTGAGTCTGTATATGGGAGACTGCGCTTAGTAATGTGATATGTGACACCTGTATATCTGTGTGCTCCTGAGTCTGTATATAGGAGACTGCGCTGAGTAATGTGATATGTGACACCTGTATATCTGTGTGATCCTGAGTCTATATGGGAGACTGTGCTGAGTAATATGTTATGTGACACCTGTATATCTGTGTGCCCCTGAGTCTGTATATAGGAGACTGCGCTGAGTAATGTGATATGTGACACCTGTATATCTGTGTGCTCCTGAGTCTGTATATAGAAGAGTGCGCTGAGTAATGTGATAGGTGACACCTGGATATCTGTGTGCTCCTGAGTCTGTATATGGGAGACTGCGCTGAGTAATGTGATATGACACCTGTATATCTGTGTGCTCCTGAGTCTGTATATAGAAGAGTGCGCTGAGTAATGTGATAGGTGACACCTGTATATCTGTGTGCTCCTGAGTCTGTATATGGGAGACTGCGCTGAGTATTGTGATAGGTGACACCTGTATATCTGTGTGCTCCTGAGTCTGTATATGGGTGACTGCGCTGAGTAATGTGATATGTGACACCTGTATATATGTGTGCTCCTGAGTCTGTATATGGGAGACTGCGCTGAGTAATGTGATATGTGACACCTGTATATCTGTGTGCTCCTGAGTCTGTATATGGGAGACTGCGCTGAGTATTGTGATAGGTGACACCTGTATATCTGTGTGCTCCTTAGTCTGTATATGGGAGACTGCGCTGAGTAATGTGATATGTGACACCTGTATATCTGTGTGCTCCTGAGTCTGTATATAGGAGACTGTGCTGAGTAATGTGATATGTGACACCTGTATATCTGTGTGCTCCTGAGTCTGTATATAGGAGACTGCGCTGAGTAATGTGATATGTGACACCTGTATATCTGTGTGCTCCTGAGTCTGTATATGGGAGACTGCGCTGAGTATTGTGATAGGTGACACCTGTATATCTGTGTGCTCCTTAGTCTGTATATGGGAGACTGCGCTGAGTAATGTGATATGTGACACCTGTATATCTGTGTGCTCCTGAGTCTGTATATAGGAGACTGTGCTGAGTAATGTGATATGTGACACCTGTATATCTGTGTGCTCCTGAGTCTGTATAGGGGAGAGTGCGCTGAGTAATGTGATATGTGACACCTGTATATCTGTGTGCTCCTGAGTCTGTATATAGGAGACTGCGCTGAGTACTGTGATATGTGACACCTGTATATCTGTGTGCTCCTGAGTCTGTATATAGGAGACTGCGCTGAGTACTGCGATATGTGACACCTGTTTATCTGTGTGCTCCTGAGTCTGTATACAGGAGACTGTGCTGAGTAATGTAATATGTGACACCTGTATATCTGTGTGCTCCGGAGTCTGTATATAGGAGACTGCACTGAGTAATGTGACACCTGTATATCTGAGTGCTCCTGAGTCTGTATATAGGAGACTGCGCTGAGTAATGTGATATGTGACACCTGTATATCTGTGTGCTGAGTACTGTGATATGTGACACCTGTATATCTGTGTGCTCCTGAGTCTGTATACAGGAGACTGTGCTGAGTAATGTAATATGTGACACCTGTATATCTTTGTGCTCCTGAGTCTGTATATAGGAGACTGCGCTGAGTAATGTGACACCTGTATATCTGTGTGCTCCTGAGTCTGTATATGGGAGACTGCGCTGAGTAATGTGATGTGTGAAACCTGTATATCTGTGTGCTCCTGAGTCTGTATACAGGAGACTGTGCTGAGTAATGTAATATGTGACACCTGTATATCTGTGTGCTCCTGAGTCTGTATATAGGAGACTGCGCTGAGTAATGTGACACCTGTATATCTGTGTGCTCCTGAGTCTGTATATGGGAGACTGCGCTGAGTAATGTGATATGTGACACCTGTATATCTGTGTGCTCCTGAGTCTGATTATAGGAGACTGCGCTGAGTAATGTGATATGTGACACCTGTATATCTGTGTGCTTCTGAGTCTGTATATAGGAGACTGTGCTGAGTAATGTGATATGTGACACCTGTATATCTGTGTGCTCCTGAGTCTGTATATGGGAGACTGCGCTGAGTAATGTGATATGTGACACCTGTATATCTGTGTGCTGCTGAGTCTGTATATGGGAGACTGCGCTGAGTAATGTGATATGTGACACCTGTATATCTGTGTGCTCCTGAGTCTGTATATGGGAGACTGCTCTGAGTAATGTGATATGTGACACCTGTATATCTGTGTGCTCCTGAGTCTGTATATGGGAGACTGCGCTGAGTAATGTGATATGTGACACCTGTATATCTGTGTGCTCCTGAGTCTGTATATGGGAGACTGCGCTGAGTAATGTGAGATGTGACACCTGTATATCTGTGTGCTCCTGAGTCTGTATATAGGAGACTGTGCTGAGTAATGTGATATGTGACACCTGTATATCTGTGTGCTCCTGAGTCTGTATATAGAAGAGTGCGCTGAGTAATGTGATATGTGACACCTTTATATCTGTGTGCTCCTGAGTCTGTATATGGGAGACTGCGCTGAGTAATGTGATATGTGACACCTGTATATCTGTGTGCTCCTGAGTCTGTATATAGGAGACTGCGCTGAGTAATGTGATATGTGACACCTGTATATCAGTGTGCTCCTGAGTCTATATGGGAGACTGTGCTGAGTAATGTCATATGTGACACCTGTATATCTGTGTGCTCCAGAGTCCGTATATGGGAGACTGCGCTGAGTAATGTGATATGTGACACCTGTATAACTGTGTGCTCCTGAGTCTGTATATGGGAGACTGCGCTGAGTAATGTGATATGTGACACCTGTATATCTGTGTGCTACTGAGTCTATATGGGAGACTGTGCTGAGTAATGTGACACCTGTATATATGTGTGCTCCTGAGTCTGTATATGGGAGACTGCGCTTAGTAATGTGATATGTGACACCTGTATATCTGTGTGCTCCTGAGTCTATATGGGAGACTGCGCTGAGTAATGTGATATGTGACGCCTGTATATCAGTGTGCACCTGTGTCTGTATATGGGAGACTGCGCTGAGTAATGTGATATGTGACACCTGTATATCTGTGTGCTCCTGAGTCTGTATACAGGAGACTGTGCTGAGTAATGTAATATGTGACACCTGTATATCTGTGTGCTCCGGAGTCTGTATATAGGAGACTGCACTGAGTAATGTGACACCTGTATATCTGAGTGCTCCTGAGTCTGTATATAGGAGACTGCGCTGAGTAATGTGATATGTGACACCTGTATATCTGTGTGCTGAGTACTGTGATATGTGACACCTGTATATCTGTGTGCTCCTGAGTCTGTATACAGGAGACTGTGCTGAGTAATGTAATATGTGACACCTGTATATCTGTGTGCTCCTGAGTCTGTATATAGGAGACTGCGCTGAGTAATGTGACACCTGTATATCTGTGTGCTCCTGAGTCTGTATATGGGAGACTGCGCTGAGTAATGTGATGTGTGAAACCTGTATATCTGTGTGCTCCTGAGTCTGTATACAGGAGACTGTGCTGAGTAATGTAATATGTGACACCTGTATATCTGTGTGCTCCTGAGTCTGTATATAGGAGACTGCGCTGAGTAATGTGACACCTGTATATCTGTGTGCTCCTGAGTCTGTATATGGGAGACTGCGCTGAGTAATGTGATATGTGACACCTGTATATCTGTGTGCTCCTGAGTCTGATTATAGGAGACTGCGCTGAGTAATGTGATATGTGACACCTGTATATCTGTGTGCTTCTGAGTCTGTATATAGGAGACTGTGCTGAGTAATGTGATATGTGACACCTGTATATCTGTGTGCTCCTGAGTCTGTATATGGGAGACTGCGCTGAGTAATGTGATATGTGACACCTGTATATCTGTGTGCTGCTGAGTCTGTATATGGGAGACTGCGCTGAGTAATGTGATATGTGACACCTGTATATCTGTGTGCTCCTGAGTCTGTATATGGGAGACTGCTCTGAGTAATGTGATATGTGACACCTGTATATCTGTGTGCTCCTGAGTCTGTATATGGGAGACTGCGCTGAGTAATGTGATATGTGACACCTGTATATCTGTGTGCTCCTGAGTCTGTATATGGGAGACTGCGCTGAGTAATGTGAGATGTGACACCTGTATATCTGTGTGCTCCTGAGTCTGTATATAGGAGACTGTGCTGAGTAATGTGATATGTGACACCTGTATATCTGTGTGCTCCTGAGTCTGTATATAGAAGAGTGCGCTGAGTAATGTGATATGTGACACCTTTATATCTGTGTGCTCCTGAGTCTGTATATGGGAGACTGCGCTGAGTAATGTGATATGTGACACCTGTATATCTGTGTGCTCCTGAGTCTGTATATAGGAGACTGCGCTGAGTAATGTGATATGTGACACCTGTATATCAGTGTGCTCCTGAGTCTATATGGGAGACTGTGCTGAGTAATGTCATATGTGACACCTGTATATCTGTGTGCTCCAGAGTCCGTATATGGGAGACTGCGCTGAGTAATGTGATATGTGACACCTGTATAACTGTGTGCTCCTGAGTCTGTATATGGGAGACTGCGCTGAGTAATGTGATATGTGACACCTGTATATCTGTGTGCTACTGAGTCTATATGGGAGACTGTGCTGAGTAATGTGACACCTGTATATATGTGTGCTCCTGAGTCTGTATATGGGAGACTGCGCTTAGTAATGTGATATGTGACACCTGTATATCTGTGTGCTCCTGAGTCTATATGGGAGACTGCGCTGAGTAATGTGATATGTGACGCCTGTATATCAGTGTGCACCTGTGTCTGTATATGGGAGACTGCGCTGAGTAATGTGATATGTGACACCTGTATATCTGTGTGCTCCTGAGTCTGTATATGGGAGACTGAGCTGAGTAATGTGATATGTGACACCTGTATATCTGTGTGCTCCTGAGTCTGTATATAGGAGACTGTGCTGAGTAATGTGATATGTGACACCTGTATATCTGTGTGCTCCTGAGTCTGTATATAGGAGACTGCGCTGAGTAATGTGACATGTGACACCTGTATATCTGTGTGCCCCTAAGTCTGTATATGGGAGACTGCGCTGAGTAATGTGATATGTGACACCTGTATATCTGTGTGCTCCTGAGTCTGTATATGGGAGACTGCGCTGAGTAATGTGATATGTGACACCTGTATATCTGTGTGCTCCTGAGTCTGTATATGGGAGACTGCGCTGAGTAATGTGAGATGTGACACCTGTATATCTGTGTGCTCCTGAGTCTGTATATGGGAGACTGCTCTGAGTAATGTGATATGTGACACCTGTATATCTGTGTGCTCCTGAGTCTGTATATAGGAGACTGTGCTGAGTAATGTGATATGTGACACCTGTATATCTGTGTGCTCCTGAGTCTGTATATGGGAGACTGCGCTGAGTAATGTGACACCTGTATATCTGTGTGCTCCTGAGTCTGTATATAGGAGACTGTGCTGTGTAATGTGATATGTGACACCTGTATATCTGTGTGCTCCTGAGTCTGTATATGGGAGACTGCGCTGAGTAATGTGATATGTGACATCTGTATATCTGTGTGCTCCTGAGTCTGTATATGGGAGACTGCGCTGAGTAATGTGATATGTGACACCTGTATATCTGTGTGCTCCTGAGTCTGTATATGGGAGACTGCGCTGAGTAATGTGACACCTGTATATCTGTGTGCTCCTGAGTCTGTATATGGGAGACTGCGCTGAGTAATGTGATATGTGATACCTGTATATCTGTGTGCTCCTGAGTCTGTATATGGGAGACTGCGCTGAGTAATGTGACACCTGTATATCTGTGTGCTCCTGAGTCTGTATATAGGAGACTGCGCTGAGTAATGTGACACCTGTATATCTGTGTGCTCCTGAGTCTGTATATAGGAGACTGCGCTGAGTAATGTTATATGTGACACCTGTATATCTGTGTGCTCCTGAGTCTGTATATGGGAGACTGCGCTGAGTAATGTGATATGTGACACCTGTATATCTGTGTGCTCCTGAGTCTGTATATGGGAGACTGTGCTGAGTAATGTGATATGTGACACCTGTATATCTGTGTGCTACTGAGTCTGTATATGGGAGACTGCGCTGAGTGATGTGATATGTGACACCTGTATATATGTGTGCTCCTGAGTCTGTATATGGGAGACTGCGCTGAGTAATGTGATATGTGACACCTGTATATCTGTGTGCTCCTGAGTCTGTATATAGGAGACTGTGCTGAGTAATGTGATATGTGACACCTGTATATCTGTGTGCTCCTGAGTCTGTATATGGGAGACGGCGCTGAGTAATGTGATATGTGACACCTGTATATCTGTGTGCTCCTGAGTCTGTATATAGTAGACTGCGCTGAGTAATGTGATATGTGACACCTGTATATCTGTGTGCCCCTGAGTCTGTATATGGGAGACTGCTCTGAGTAATGTGATATGTGACACCTGTATATCTGTGTGCTCCTGAGTCTGTATATAGGAGACTGCGCTGAGTAATGGGATATGTGACACCTGTATATCTGTGTGCTCCTGAGTCTGTATATAGGAGACTGCGCTGAGTAATGTGATATGTGACACCTGTATATATGTGTGCTCCTGAGTCTGTATATGGGAGACTGCGCTGAGTAATGTGATATGTGATACCTGTATATCTGTGTGCTCCTGAGTCTGTATATGGGAGACTGCGCTGAGTAATGTGATATGTGACACCTGTATATCTGTGTGCTCCTGAGTCTGTATATGGGAGACTGCGCTGAGTAATGTGATATGTGACACCTGTATATCTGTGTGCTCCTGAGTCTGTATATAGGAGACTGCGCTGAGTAATGTGATATGTGACACCTGTATATCTGTGTGCTCCTGAGTCTGTATATGGAGACTGCGCTGAGTAATGTGACACCTGTATATCTGTGTGCTCCTGAGTCTGTATATGGGAGACTGCGCTGAGTAATGTGATATTTGACACCTGTATATCTGTGTGCTCCTGAGTCTGTATATGGGAGACTGCGCTGAGTAATGTGATATATGACACCTGTATATCTGTGTGCTCCTGAGTCTGTATATAGGAGACTGCGCTGAGTAATGTGACACCTGTATATCTGTGTGCTCCTGAGTCTGTATATAGGAGACTGCGCTGAGTAATGTGATATGTGACACCTGTATATCTGTGTGCTCCTGAGTCTGTATATGGGAGACTGCGCTGAGTAATGTGATATATGACACCTGTATATCTGTGTGCTCCTGAGTCTGTATATAGGAGACTGCGCTGAGTAATGTGATATGTGACACCTGTATATCTGTGTGCTCCTGAGTCTGTATATGGGAGACTGCGCTGAGTAATGTGATATATGACACCTGTATATCTGTGTGCTCCTGAGTCTGTATATAGGAGACTGCGCTGAGTAATGTGACACCTGTATATCTGTGTGCTCCTGAGTCTGTATATGGGAGACTGCGCTGAGTAATGTGATATGTGACACCTGTATCTCTGTGTGCCCCTGAGTCTGTATATGGAGACTGTGCGGAGTAATGTGATATGTGACACCTGTATATCTGTGTGCTCCTGAGTCTGTATATAGGAGACTGCGCTGAGTAATGTGATATGTGACACCTGTATATCTGTGTGCCCCTGAGTCTGTATATAGGAGACTGTGCTGAGTAATGTGATATGTGACACCTGTATATCTGTGTGCTCCTGAGTCTGTATATAGGAGACTGTGCTGTGTAATGTGATATGTGATACCTGTATATCTGTGTGCTCCTGAGTCTGTATATAGGAGACTGCGCTGAGTAATGTGATATGTGACACCTGTATATCTGTGTGCCCCTGAGTCTGTATATAGGAGACTGTGCTGAGTAATGTGATATGTGACACCTGTATATCTGTGTGCTCCTGAGTCTGTATATAGGAGACTGCGCTGAGTAATGTGATATGTGACACCTGTATATCTGTGTGCTCCTGAGTCTGTATATAGGAGACTGCGCTGAGTAATGTGACACCTGTATATCTGTGTGCTCCTTAGTCTGTATATAGGAGACTGCGCTGAGTAATGTGATATGTGACACCTGTATATCTGTGTGCTCCTGAGTCTGTATATAGGAGACTGCGCTGAGTAATGTGACACCTGTATATCTGTGTGCTCCTGAGTCTGTATATAGGAGACTGCGCTGAGTAATGTGACACCTGTATATCTGTGTGCTCCTGAGTCTGTATATAGGAGACTGCGCTGAGTAATGTGATATGTGACACCTGTATATCTGTGTGCCCCTGAGTCTGTATATAGGAGACTGTGCTGAGTAATGTGATATGTGACACCTGTATATCTGTGTGCTCCTGAGTCTGTATATAGGAGACTGCGCTGAGTAATGTGATATGTGACACCTGTATATCTGTGTGCTCCTGAGTCTGTATATAGGAGACTGCGCTGAGTAATGTGATATGTGACACCTGTATATCTGTGTGCCGCTGAGTCTGTATATAGGAGACTGTGCTGAGTAATGTGATATGTGACACCTGTATATCTGTGTGCTCCTGAGTCTGTATATGGGAGACTGCGCTGAGTAATGTGATATGTGACACCTGTATATCTGTGTGCTCCTGAGTCTGTATATGGGAGACTGCGCTGAGTAATGTGACACCTGTATATCTGTGTGCTCCTGAGTCTGTATATGGGAGACTGCGCTGAGTAATGTGATATGTGATACCTGTATATCTGTGTGCTCCTGAGTCTGTATATAGTAGACTGCGCTGAGTAATGTGATATGTGACACCTGTATATCTGTGTGCTCCTGAGTCTGTATATGGGAGACTGCGCTGAGTAATGTGATATGTGACACCTGTATATCTGTGTGCTCCTGAGTCTGTATATGGGAGACTGTGCTGAGTAATGTGATATGTGACACCTGTATATCTGTGTGCTACTGAGTCTGTATATGGGAGACTGCGCTGAGTGATGTGATATGTGACACCTGTATATATGTGTGCTCCTGAGTCTGTATATGGGAGACTGCGCTGAGTAATGTGATATGTGACACCTGTATATCTGTGTGCTCCTGAGTCTGTATATAGGAGACTGTGCTGAGTAATGTGATATGTGACACCGGTATATCTGTGTGCTCCTGAGTCTGTATATGGGAGACTGCGCTGAGTAATGTGATATGTGACACCTGTATATCTGTGTGCTCCTGAGTCTGTATATAGTAGACTGCGCTGAGTAATGTGATATGTGACACCTGTATATCTGTGTGCCCCTGAGTCTGTATATGGGAGACTGCTCTGAGTAATGTGATATGTGACACCTGTATATCTGTGTGCTCCTGAGTCTGTATATAGGAGACTGCGCTGAGTAATGGGATATGTGACACCTGTATATTTGTGTGCTCCTGAGTCTGTATATAGGAGACTGCGCTGAGTAATGGGATATGTGACACCTGTATATCTGTGTGCTCCTGAGTCTGTATATAGGAGACTGCGCTGAGTAATGGGATATGTGACACCTGTATATCTGTGTGCTCCTGAGTCTGTATATAGGAGACTGCGCTGAGTAATGTGATATGTGACACCTGTATATCTGTGTGCTCCTGAGTCTGTATATAGGAGACTGCGCTGAGTAATGTGATATGTGACACCTGTATATCTGTGTGCTCCTGAGTCTGTATATGGAGACTGCGCTGAGTAATGTGACACCTGTATATCTGTGTGCTCCTGAGTCTGTATATGGGAGACTGCGCTGAGTAATGTGATATGTGACACCTGTATATCTGTGTGCTCCTGAGTCTGTATATGGGAGACTGCGCTGAGTAATGTGATATATGACACCTGTATATCTGTGTGCTCCTGAGTCTGTATATAGGAGACTGCGCTGAGTAATGTGACACCTGTATATCTGTGTGCTCCTGAGTCTGTATATAGGAGACTGCGCTGAGTAATGTGATATGTGACACCTGTATATCTGTGTGCTCCTGAGTCTGTATATGGGAGACTGCGCTGAGTAATGTGATATGTGATACCTGTATATCTGTGTGCTCCTGAGTCTGTATATGGGAGACTGCGCTGAGTAATGTGACACCTGTATATCTGTGTGCTCCTGAGTCTGTATATAGGAGACTGCGCTGAGTAATGTGACACCTGTATATCTGTGTGCTCCTGAGTCTGTATATAGGAGACTGCGCTGAGTAATGTTATATGTGACACCTGTATATCTGTGTGCTCCTGAGTCTGTATATGGGAGACTGCGCTGAGTAATGTGATATGTGACACCTGTATATCTGTGTGCTCCTGAGTCTGTATATGGGAGACTGTGCTGAGTAATGTGATATGTGACACCTGTATATCTGTGTGCTACTGAGTCTGTATATGGGAGACTGCGCTGAGTGATGTGATATGTGACACCTGTATATATGTGTGCTCCTGAGTCTGTATATGGGAGACTGCGCTGAGTAATGTGATATGTGACACCTGTATATCTGTGTGCTCCTGAGTCTGTATATAGGAGACTGTGCTGAGTAATGTGATATGTGACACCTGTATATCTGTGTGCTCCTGAGTCTGTATATGGGAGACGGCGCTGAGTAATGTGATATGTGACACCTGTATATCTGTGTGCTCCTGAGTCTGTATATAGTAGACTGCGCTGAGTAATGTGATATGTGACACCTGTATATCTGTGTGCCCCTGAGTCTGTATATGGGAGACAGCTCTGAGTAATGTGATATGTGACACCTGTATATCTGTGTGCTCCTGAGTCTGTATATAGGAGACTGCGCTGAGTAATGGGATATGTGACACCTGTATATTTGTGTGCTCCTGAGTCTGTATATAGGAGACTGCGCTGAGTAATGGGATATGTGACACCTGTATATCTGTGTGCTCCTGAGTCTGTATATAGGAGACTGCGCTGAGTAATGGGATATGTGACACCTGTATATCTGTGTGCTCCTGAGTCTGTATATAGGAGACTGCGCTGAGTAATGTGATATGTGACACCTGTATATATGTGTGCTCCTGAGTCTGTATATGGGAGACTGCGCTGAGTAATGTGATATGTGATACCTGTATATCTGTGTGCTCCTGAGTCTGTATATGGGAGACTGCGCTGAGTAATGTGATATGTGACACCTGTATATCTGTGTGCTCCTGAGTCTGTATATGGGAGACTGCGCTGAGTAATGTGATATGTGACACCTGTATATCTGTGTGCTCCTGAGTCTGTATATAGGAGACTGCGCTGAGTAATGTGATATGTGACACCTGTATATCTGTGTGCTCCTGAGTCTGTATATGGAGACTGCGCTGAGTAATGTGACACCTGTATATCTGTGTGCTCCTGAGTCTGTATATGGGAGACTGCGCTGAGTAATGTGATATTTGACACCTGTATATCTGTGTGCTCCTGAGTCTGTATATGGGAGACTGCGCTGAGTAATGTGATATATGACACCTGTATATCTGTGTGCTCCTGAGTCTGTATATAGGAGACTGCGCTGAGTAATGTGACACCTGTATATCTGTGTGCTCCTGAGTCTGTATATAGGAGACTGCGCTGAGTAATGTGATATGTGACACCTGTATATCTGTGTGCTCCTGAGTCTGTATATGGGAGACTGCGCTGAGTAATGTGATATATGACACCTGTATATCTGTGTGCTCCTGAGTCTGTATATAGGAGACTGCGCTGAGTAATGTGATATGTGACACCTGTATATCTGTGTGCTCCTGAGTCTGTATATGGGAGACGGCGCTGAGTAATGTGATATGTGACACCTGTATATCTGTGTGCTCCTGAGTCTGTATATAGTAGACTGCGCTGAGTAATGTGATATGTGACACCTGTATATCTGTGTGCCCCTGAGTCTGTATATGGGAGACAGCTCTGAGTAATGTGATATGTGACACCTGTATATCTGTGTGCTCCTGAGTCTGTATATAGGAGACTGCGCTGAGTAATGGGATATGTGACACCTGTATATTTGTGTGCTCCTGAGTCTGTATATAGGAGACTGCGCTGAGTAATGGGATATGTGACACCTGTATATCTGTGTGCTCCTGAGTCTGTATATAGGAGACTGCGCTGAGTAATGGGATATGTGACACCTGTATATCTGTGTGCTCCTGAGTCTGTATATAGGAGACTGCGCTGAGTAATGTGATATGTGACACCTGTATATATGTGTGCTCCTGAGTCTGTATATGGGAGACTGCGCTGAGTAATGTGATATGTGATACCTGTATATCTGTGTGCTCCTGAGTCTGTATATGGGAGACTGCGCTGAGTAATGTGATATGTGACACCTGTATATCTGTGTGCTCCTGAGTCTGTATATGGGAGACTGCGCTGAGTAATGTGATATGTGACACCTGTATATCTGTGTGCTCCTGAGTCTGTATATAGGAGACTGCGCTGAGTAATGTGATATGTGACACCTGTATATCTGTGTGCTCCTGAGTCTGTATATGGAGACTGCGCTGAGTAATGTGACACCTGTATATCTGTGTGCTCCTGAGTCTGTATATGGGAGACTGCGCTGAGTAATGTGATATTTGACACCTGTATATCTGTGTGCTCCTGAGTCTGTATATGGGAGACTGCGCTGAGTAATGTGATATATGACACCTGTATATCTGTGTGCTCCTGAGTCTGTATATAGGAGACTGCGCTGAGTAATGTGACACCTGTATATCTGTGTGCTCCTGAGTCTGTATATAGGAGACTGCGCTGAGTAATGTGATATGTGACACCTGTATATCTGTGTGCTCCTGAGTCTGTATATGGGAGACTGCGCTGAGTAATGTGATATATGACACCTGTATATCTGTGTGCTCCTGAGTCTGTATATAGGAGACTGCGCTGAGTAATGTGATATGTGACACCTGTATATCTGTGTGCCCCTGTGTCTGTATATGGGAGACAGCTCTGAGTAATGTGATATGTGACACCTGTATATCTGTGTGCTCCTGAGTCTGTATATAGGAGACTGCGCTGAGTAATGGGATATGTGACACCTGTATATTTGTGTGCTCCTGAGTCTGTATATAGGAGACTGCGCTGAGTAATGGGATATGTGACACCTGTATATCTGTGTGCTCCTGAGTCTGTATATAGGAGACTGCGCTGAGTAATGGGATATGTGACACCTGTATATCTGTGTGCTCCTGAGTCTGTATATAGGAGACTGCGCTGAGTAATGTGATATGTGACACCTGTATATATGTGTGCTCCTGAGTCTGTATATGGGAGACTGCGCTGAGTAATGTGATATGTGATACCTGTATATCTGTGTGCTCCTGAGTCTGTATATGGGAGACTGCGCTGAGTAATGTGATATGTGACACCTGTATATCTGTGTGCTCCTGAGTCTGTATATGGGAGACTGCGCTGAGTAATGTGATATGTGACACCTGTATATCTGTGTGCTCCTGAGTCTGTATATAGGAGACTGCGCTGAGTAATGTGATATGTGACACCTGTATATCTGTGTGCTCCTGAGTCTGTATATGGGAGACTGCGCTGAGTAATGTGATATGTGACACCTGTATCTCTGTGTGCCCCTGAGTCTGTATATGGAGACTGTGCGGAGTAATGTGATATGTGACACCTGTATATCTGTGTGCTCCTGAGTCTGTATATAGGAGACTGCGCTGAGTAATGTGATATGTGACACCTGTATATCTGTGTGCCCCTGAGTCTGTATATAGGAGACTGTGCTGAGTAATGTGATATGTGACACCTGTATATCTGTGTGCTCCTGAGTCTGTATATAGGAGACTGTGCTGTGTAATGTGATATGTGATACCTGTATATCTGTGTGCTCCTGAGTCTGTATATAGGAGCCTGCGCTGAGTAATGTGATATGTGACACCTGTATATCTGTGTGCCCCTGAGTCTGTATATAGGAGACTGTGCTGAGTAATGTGATATGTGACACCTGTATATCTGTGTGCTCCTGAGTCTGTATATAGGAGACTGCGCTGAGTAATGTGATATGTGACACCTGTATATCTGTGTGCTCCTGAGTCTGTATATAGGAGACTGCGCTGAGTAATGTGACACCTGTATATCTGTGTGCTCCTTAGTCTGTATATAGGAGACTGCGCTGAGTAATGTGATATGTGACACCTGTATATCTGTGTGCTCCTGAGTCTGTATATAGGAGACTGCGCTGAGTAATGTGACACCTGTATATCTGTGTGCTCCTGAGTCTGTATATAGGAGACTGCGCTGAGTAATGTGACACCTGTATATCTGTGTGCTCCTGAGTCTGTATATAGGAGACTGCGCTGAGTAATGTGATATGTGACACCTGTATATCTGTGTGCCCCTGAGTCTGTATATAGGAGACTGTGCTGAGTAATGTGATATGTGACACCTGTATATCTGTGTGCTCCTGAGTCTGTATATAGGAGACTGCGCTGAGTAATGTGATATGTGACACCTGTATATCTGTGTGCTCCTGAGTCTGTATATAGGAGACTGCGCTGAGTAATGTGATATGTGACACCTGTATATCTGTGTGCCGCTGAGTCTGTATATAGGAGACTGTGCTGAGTAATGTGATATGTGACACCTGTATATCTGTGTGCTCCTGAGTCTGTATATGGGAGACTGCGCTGAGTAATGTGATATGTGACACCTGTATATCTGTGTGCTCCTGAGTCTGTATATGGGAGACTGCGCTGAGTAATGTGACACCTGTATATCTGTGTGCTCCTGAGTCTGTATATGGGAGACTGCGCTGAGTAATGTGATATGTGATACCTGTATATCTGTGTGCTCCTGAGTCTGTATATAGTAGACTGCGCTGAGTAATGTGATATGTGACACCTGTATATCTGTGTGCTCCTGAGTCTGTATATGGGAGACTGCGCTGAGTAATGTGATATGTGACACCTGTATATCTGTGTGCTCCTGAGTCTGTATATGGGAGACTGTGCTGAGTAATGTGATATGTGACACCTGTATATCTGTGTGCTACTGAGTCTGTATATGGGAGACTGCGCTGAGTGATGTGATATGTGACACCTGTATATATGTGTGCTCCTGAGTCTGTATATGGGAGACTGCGCTGAGTAATGTGATATGTGACACCTGTATATCTGTGTGCTCCTGAGTCTGTATATAGGAGACTGTGCTGAGTAATGTGATATGTGACACCGGTATATCTGTGTGCTCCTGAGTCTGTATATGGGAGACTGCGCTGAGTAATGTGATATGTGACACCTGTATATCTGTGTGCTCCTGAGTCTGTATATAGTAGACTGCGCTGAGTAATGTGATATGTGACACCTGTATATCTGTGTGCCCCTGAGTCTGTATATGGGAGACTGCTCTGAGTAATGTGATATGTGACACCTGTATATCTGTGTGCTCCTGAGTCTGTATATAGGAGACTGCGCTGAGTAATGGGATATGTGACACCTGTATATTTGTGTGCTCCTGAGTCTGTATATAGGAGACTGCGCTGAGTAATGGGATATGTGACACCTGTATATCTGTGTGCTCCTGAGTCTGTATATAGGAGACTGCGCTGAGTAATGGGATATGTGACACCTGTATATCTGTGTGCTCCTGAGTCTGTATATAGGAGACTGCGCTGAGTAATGTGATATGTGACACCTGTATATATGTGTGCTCCTGAGTCTGTATATGGGAGACTGCGCTGAGTAATGTGATATGTGATACCTGTATATCTGTGTGCTCCTGAGTCTGTATATGGGAGACTGCGCTGAGTAATGTGATATGTGACACCTGTATATCTGTGTGCTCCTGAGTCTGTATATAGGAGACTGCGCTGAGTAATGTGATATGTGACACCTGTATATCTGTGTGCTCCTGAGTCTGTATATGGAGACTGCGCTGAGTAATGTGACACCTGTATATCTGTGTGCTCCTGAGTCTGTATATGGGAGACTGCGCTGAGTAATGTGATATGTGACACCTGTATATCTGTGTGCTCCTGAGTCTGTATATGGGAGACTGCGCTGAGTAATGTGATATATGACACCTGTATATCTGTGTGCTCCTGAGTCTGTATATAGGAGACTGCGCTGAGTAATGTGACACCTGTATATCTGTGTGCTCCTGAGTCTGTATATAGGAGACTGCGCTGAGTAATGTGATATGTGACACCTGTATATCTGTGTGCTCCTGAGTCTGTATATGGGAGACTGCGCTGAGTAATGTGATATGTGATACCTGTATATCTGTGTGCTCCTGAGTCTGTATATGGGAGACTGCGCTGAGTAATGTGACACCTGTATATCTGTGTGCTCCTGAGTCTGTATATAGGAGACTGCGCTGAGTAATGTGACACCTGTATATCTGTGTGCTCCTGAGTCTGTATATAGGAGACTGCGCTGAGTAATGTTATATGTGACACCTGTATATCTGTGTGCTCCTGAGTCTGTATATGGGAGACTGCGCTGAGTAATGTGATATGTGACACCTGTATATCTGTGTGCTCCTGAGTCTGTATATGGGAGACTGTGCTGAGTAATGTGATATGTGACACCTGTATATCTGTGTGCTACTGAGTCTGTATATGGGAGACTGCGCTGAGTGATGTGATATGTGACACCTGTATATATGTGTGCTCCTGAGTCTGTATATGGGAGACTGCGCTGAGTAATGTGATATGTGACACCTGTATATCTGTGTGCTCCTGAGTCTGTATATAGGAGACTGTGCTGAGTAATGTGATATGTGACACCTGTATATCTGTGTGCTCCTGAGTCTGTATATGGGAGACGGCGCTGAGTAATGTGATATGTGACACCTGTATATCTGTGTGCTCCTGAGTCTGTATATAGTAGACTGCGCTGAGTAATGTGATATGTGACACCTGTATATCTGTGTGCCCCTGAGTCTGTATATGGGAGACAGCTCTGAGTAATGTGATATGTGACACCTGTATATCTGTGTGCTCCTGAGTCTGTATATAGGAGACTGCGCTGAGTAATGGGATATGTGACACCTGTATATTTGTGTGCTCCTGAGTCTGTATATAGGAGACTGCGCTGAGTAATGGGATATGTGACACCTGTATATCTGTGTGCTCCTGAGTCTGTATATAGGAGACTGCGCTGAGTAATGGGATATGTGACACCTGTATATCTGTGTGCTCCTGAGTCTGTATATAGGAGACTGCGCTGAGTAATGTGATATGTGACACCTGTATATATGTGTGCTCCTGAGTCTGTATATGGGAGACTGCGCTGAGTAATGTGATATGTGATACCTGTATATCTGTGTGCTCCTGAGTCTGTATATGGGAGACTGCGCTGAGTAATGTGATATGTGACACCTGTATATCTGTGTGCTCCTGAGTCTGTATATAGGAGACTGCGCTGAGTAATGTGACACCTGTATATCTGTGTGCTCCTGAGTCTGTATATAGGAGACTGCGCTGAGTAATGTGATATGTGACACCTGTATATCTGTGTGCTCCTGAGTCTGTATATGGGAGACTGCGCTGAGTAATGTGATATATGACACCTGTATATCTGTGTGCTCCTGAGTCTGTATATAGGAGACTGCGCTGAGTAATGTGATATGTGACACCTGTTTATCTGTGTGCTCCTGAGTCTGTATATGGGAGACTGCGCTGAGTAATGTGACACCTGTATATCTGTGTGCTCCTGAGTCTGTATATAGGAGACTGCGCTGAGTAATGTTATATGTGACACCTGTATATCTGTGTGCTCCTGAGTCTGTATATGGGAGACTGCGCTGAGTAATGTGATATGTGACACCTGTATATCTGTGTGCTCCTGAGTCTGTATATGGGAGACTGTGCTGAGTAATGTGATATGTGACACCTGTATATCTGTGTGCTACTGAGTCTGTATATGGGAGACTGCGCTGAGTGATGTGATATGTGACACCTGTATATATGTGTGCTCCTGAGTCTGTATATGGGAGACTGCGCTGAGTAATGTGATATGTGACACCTGTATATCTGTGTGCTCCTGAGTCTGTATATAGGAGACTGTGCTGAGTAATGTGATATGTGACACCTGTATATCTGTGTGCTCCTGAGTCTGTATATGGGAGACGGCGCTGAGTAATGTGATATGTGACACCTGTATATCTGTGTGCTCCTGAGTCTGTATATAGTAGACTGCGCTGAGTAATGTGATATGTGACACCTGTATATCTGTGTGCCCCTGAGTCTGTATATGGGAGACAGCTCTGAGTAATGTGATATGTGACACCTGTATATCTGTGTGCTCCTGAGTCTGTATATAGGAGACTGCGCTGAGTAATGGGATATGTGACACCTGTATATTTGTGTGCTCCTGAGTCTGTATATAGGAGACTGCGCTGAGTAATGGGATATGTGACACCTGTATATCTGTGTGCTCCTGAGTCTGTATATAGGAGACTGCGCTGAGTAATGGGATATGTGACACCTGTATATCTGTGTGCTCCTGAGTCTGTATATAGGAGACTGCGCTGAGTAATGTGATATGTGACACCTGTATATATGTGTGCTCCTGAGTCTGTATATGGGAGACTGCGCTGAGTAATGTGATATGTGATACCTGTATATCTGTGTGCTCCTGAGTCTGTATATGGGAGACTGCGCTGAGTAATGTGATATGTGACACCTGTATATCTGTGTGCTCCTGAGTCTGTATATGGGAGACTGCGCTGAGTAATGTGATATGTGACACCTGTATATCTGTGTGCTCCTGAGTCTGTATATAGGAGACTGCGCTGAGTAATGTGATATGTGACACCTGTATATCTGTGTGCTCCTGAGTCTGTATATGGAGACTGCGCTGAGTAATGTGACACCTGTATATCTGTGTGCTCCTGAGTCTGTATATGGGAGACTGCGCTGAGTAATGTGATATTTGACACCTGTATATCTGTGTGCTCCTGAGTCTGTATATGGGAGACTGCGCTGAGTAATGTGATATATGACACCTGTATATCTGTGTGCTCCTGAGTCTGTATATAGGAGACTGCGCTGAGTAATGTGACACCTGTATATCTGTGTGCTCCTGAGTCTGTATATAGGAGACTGCGCTGAGTAATGTGATATGTGACACCTGTATATCTGTGTGCTCCTGAGTCTGTATATGGGAGACTGCGCTGAGTAATGTGATATATGACACCTGTATATCTGTGTGCTCCTGAGTCTGTATATAGGAGACTGCGCTGAGTAATGTGATATGTGACACCTGTATATCTGTGTGCCCCTGAGTCTGTATATGGGAGACAGCTCTGAGTAATGTGATATGTGACACCTGTATATCTGTGTGCTCCTGAGTCTGTATATAGGAGACTGCGCTGAGTAATGGGATATGTGACACCTGTATATTTGTGTGCTCCTGAGTCTGTATATAGGAGACTGCGCTGAGTAATGGGATATGTGACACCTGTATATCTGTGTGCTCCTGAGTCTGTATATAGGAGACTGCGCTGAGTAATGGGATATGTGACACCTGTATATCTGTGTGCTCCTGAGTCTGTATATAGGAGACTGCGCTGAGTAATGTGATATGTGACACCTGTATATATGTGTGCTCCTGAGTCTGTATATGGGAGACTGCGCTGAGTAATGTGATATGTGATACCTGTATATCTGTGTGCTCCTGAGTCTGTATATGGGAGACTGCGCTGAGTAATGTGATATGTGACACCTGTATATCTGTGTGCTCCTGAGTCTGTATATGGGAGACTGCGCTGAGTAATGTGATATGTGACACCTGTATATCTGTGTGCTCCTGAGTCTGTATATAGGAGACTGCGCTGAGTAATGTGATATGTGACACCTGTATATCTGTGTGCTCCTGAGTCTGTATATGGAGACTGCTCTGAGTAATGTGACACCTGTATATCTGTGTGCTCCTGAGTCTGTATATGGGAGACTGCGCTGAGTAATGTGATATTTGACACCTGTATATCTGTGTGCTCCTGAGTCTGTATATGGGAGACTGCGCTGAGTAATGTGATATATGACACCTGTATATCTGTGTGCTCCTGAGTCTGTATATAGGAGACTGCGCTGAGTAATGTGACACCTGTATATCTGTGTGCTCCTGAGTCTGTATATAGGAGACTGCGCTGAGTAATGGGATATGTGACACCTGTATATCTGTGTGCTCCTGAGTCTGTATATAGGAGACTGCGCTGAGTAATGGGATATGTGACACCTGTATATCTGTGTGCTCCTGAGTCTGTATATAGGAGACTGCGCTGAGTAATGTGATATGTGACACCTGTATATATGTGTGCTCCTGAGTCTGTATATGGGAGACTGCGCTGAGTAATGTGATATGTGATACCTGTATATCTGTGTGCTCCTGAGTCTGTATATGGGAGACTGCGCTGAGTAATGTGATATGTGACACCTGTATATCTGTGTGCTCCTGAGTCTGTATATGGGAGACTGCGCTGAGTAATGTGATATGTGACACCTGTATATCTGTGTGCTCCTGAGTCTGTATATAGGAGACTGCGCTGAGTAATGTGATATGTGACACCTGTATATCTGTGTGCTCCTGAGTCTGTATATGGAGACTGCGCTGAGTAATGTGACACCTGTATATCTGTGTGCTCCTGAGTCTGTATATGGGAGACTGCGCTGAGTAATGTGATATTTGACACCTGTATATCTGTGTGCTCCTGAGTCTGTATATGGGAGACTGCGCTGAGTAATGTGATATATGACACCTGTATATCTGTGTGCTCCTGAGTCTGTATATAGGAGACTGCGCTGAGTAATGTGACACCTGTATATCTGTGTGCTCCTGAGTCTGTATATAGGAGACTGCGCTGAGTAATGTGATATGTGACACCTGTATATCTGTGTGCTCCTGAGTCTGTATATGGGAGACTGCGCTGAGTAATGTGATATATGACACCTGTATATCTGTGTGCTCCTGAGTCTGTATATGGGAGACTGCGCTGAGTAATGTGATATATGACACCTGTATATCTGTGTGCTCCTGAGTCTGTATATAGGAGACTGCGCTGAGTAATGTGACACCTGTATATCTGTGTGCTCCTGAGTCTGTATATGGGAGACTGCGCTGAGTAATGTGATATGTGACACCTGTATCTCTGTGTGCCCCTGAGTCTGTATATGGAGACTGTGCGGAGTAATGTGATATGTGACACCTGTATATCTGTGTGCTCCTGAGTCTGTATATAGGAGACTGCGCTGAGTAATGTGATATGTGACACCTGTATATCTGTGTGCTCCTGAGTCTGTATATAGGAGACTGCGCTGAGTAATGGTATATGTGACACCTGTATATCTGTGTGCTCCTGAGTCTGTATATAGGAGACTGCGCTGAGTAATGGGATATGTGACACCTGTATATATGTGTGCTCCTGAGTCTGTATATGGGAGACTGCGCTGAGTAATGTGATATGTGATACCTGTATATCTGTGTGCTCCTGAGTCTGTATATGGGAGACTGCGCTGAGTAATGTGATATGTGACACCTGTATATCTGTGTGCTCCTGAGTCTGTATATAGGAGACTGCGCTGAGTAATGTGATATGTGACACCTGTATATCTGTGTGCTCCTGAGTCTGTATATGGAGACTGCGCTGAGTAATGTGACACCTGTATATCTGTGTGCTCCTGAGTCTGTATATGGGAGACTGCGCTGAGTAATGTGATATGTGACACCTGTATATCTGTGTGCTCCTGAGTCTGTATATGGGAGACTGCGCTGAGTAATGTGATATATGACACCTGTATATCTGTGTGCTCCTGAGTCTGTATATAGGAGACTGCGCTGAGTAATGTGACACCTGTATATCTGTGTGCTCCTGAGTCTGTATATAGGAGACTGCGCTGAGTAATGTGATATGTGACACCTGTATATCTGTGTGCTCCTGAGTCTGTATATGGGAGACTGCGCTGAGTAATGTGATATATGACACCTGTATATCTGTGTGCTCCTGAGTCTGTATATAGGAGACTGCGCTGAGTAATGTGATATGTGACACCTGTTTATCTGTGTGCTCCTGAGTCTGTATATGTGAGACTGCGCTGAGTAATGTGATATATGACACCTGTATATCTGTGTGCTCCTGAGTCTGTATATAGGAGACTGCGCTGAGTAATGTGACACCTGTATATCTGTGTGCTCCTGAGTCTGTATATAGGAGACTGCGCTGAGTAATGTGATATGTGACACCTGTATATCTGTGTGCCCCTGAGTCTGTATATAGGAGACTGTGCTGAGTAATGTGATATGTGACACCTGTATATCTGTGTGCTCCTGAGTCTGTATATAGGAGACTGCGCTGAGTAATGTGACACCTGTATATCTGTGTGCTCCTGAGTCTGTATATGGGAGACTGCGCTGAGTAATGTGATATGTGACACCTGTATATCTGTGTGCTCCTGAGTCTGTATATGGGAGACTGCGCTGAGTAATGTGATATGTGACACCTGTATATCTGTGTGCCCCTGAGTCTGTATATAGGAGACTGTTCTGAGTAATGTGATATGTGACACCTGTATATCTGTGTGCTCCTGAGTCTGTATATAGGAGACTGTGCTGTGTAATGTGATATGTGACACCTGTATATCTGTGTGCTCCTGAGTCTGTATATTGGAGACTGCGCTGAGTAATGTGATATGTGACACCTGTATATCTGTGTGCCCCTGAGTCTGTATATAGGAGACTGTGCTTAGTAATGTGATATGTGAAACCTGTATATCTGTGTGCTCCTGAGTCTGTATATAGGAGACTGCGCTGAGTAATGTGATATGTGACACCTGTATATCTGTGTGCTCCTGAGTCTGTATATAGGAGACTGCGCTGAGTAATGTGACACCTGTATATCTGTGTGCTCCTTAGTCTGTATATAGGAGACTGCGCTGAGTAATGTGATATGTGACACCTGTATATCTGTGTGCTCCTGAGTCTGTATATAGGAGACTGTGCTGAGTAATGTGACACCTGTATATCTGTGTGCTCCTGAGTCTGTATATAGGAGACTGCGCTGAGTAATGTGACACCTGTATATCTGTGTGCTCCTGAGTCTGTATATAGGAGACTGCGCTGAGTAATGTGATATGTGACACCTGTATATCTGTGTGCCCCTGAGTCTGTATATAGGAGACTGTGCTGAGTAACGTGATATGTGACACCTGTATATCTGTGTGCTCCTGAGTCTGTATATAGGAGACTGCGCTGAGTAATGTGACACCTGTATATCTGTGTGCTCCTGAGTCTGTATATGGGAGACTGCGCTGAGTAATGTGATATGTGACACCTGTATATCTGTGTGCCCCTGAGTCTGTATATAGGAGACTGTGCTGAGTAATGTGATATGTGACACCTGTATATCTGTGTGCTCCTGAGTCTGTATATAGGAGACTGCGCTGAGTAATGTGACACCTGTATATCTGTGTGCTCCTGAGTCTGTATATGGGAGACTGCGCTGAGTAATGTGATATGTGACACCTGTATATCTGTGTGCTCCTGAGTCTGTATATGGGAGACTGCGCTGAGTAATGTGATATGTGACACCTGTATATCTGTGTGCCCCTGAGTCTGTATATAGGAGACTGTTCTGAGTAATGTGATATGTGACACCTGTATATCTGTGTGCTCCTGAGTCTGTATATAGGAGACTGTGCTGTGTAATGTGATATGTGACACCTGTATATCTGTGTGCTCCTGAGTCTGTATATTGGAGACTGCGCTGAGTAATGTGATATGTGACACCTGTATATCTGTGTGCCCCTGAGTCTGTATATAGGAGACTGTGCTTAGTAATGTGATATGTGAAACCTGTATATCTGTGTGCTCCTGAGTCTGTATATAGGAGACTGCGCTGAGTAATGTGATATGTGACACCTGTATATCTGTGTGCTCCTGAGTCTGTATATAGGAGACTGCGCTGAGTAATGTGACACCTGTATATCTGTGTGCTCCTTAGTCTGTATATAGGAGACTGCGCTGAGTAATGTGATATGTGACACCTGTATATCTGTGTGCTCCTGAGTCTGTATATAGGAGACTGTGCTGAGTAATGTGACACCTGTATATCTGTGTGCTCCTGAGTCTGTATATAGGAGACTGCGCTGAGTAATGTGACACCTGTATATCTGTGTGCTCCTGAGTCTGTATATAGGAGACTGCGCTGAGTAATGTGATATGTGACACCTGTATATCTGTGTGCCCCTGAGTCTGTATATAGGAGACTGTGCTGAGTAACGTGATATGTGACACCTGTATATCTGTGTGCTCCTGAGTCTGTATATAGGAGACTGCGCTGAGTAATGTGACACCTGTATATCTGTGTGCTCCTGAGTCTGTATATGGGAGACTGCGCTGAGTAATGTGATATGTGACACCTGTATATCTGTGTGCTCCTGAGTCTGTATATGGGAGACTGCGCTGAGTAATGTGATATATGACACCTGTATATCTGTGTGCTCCTGAGTCTGTATATAGGAGACTGCGCTGAGTAATGTGACACCTGTATATCTGTGTGCTCCTGAGTCTGTATATAGGAGACTGCGCTGAGTAATGTGATATGTGACACCTGTATATCTGTGTGCTCCTGAGTCTGTATATGGGAGACTGCGCTGAGTAATGTGATATATGACACCTGTATATCTGTGTGCTCCTGAGTCTGTATATAGGAGACTGCGCTGAGTAATGTGATATGTGACACCTGTTTATCTGTGTGCTCCTGAGTCTGTATATGGGAGACTGCGCTGAGTAATGTGATATATGACACCTGTATATCTGTGTGCTCCTGAGTCTGTATATAGGAGACTGCGCTGAGTAATGTGACACCTGTATATCTGTGTGCTCCTGAGTCTGTATATGGGAGACTGCGCTGAGTAATGTGATATGTGACACCTGTATATCTGTGTGCCCCTGAGTCTGTATATGGAGACTGTGCGGAGTAATGTGATATGTGACACCTGTATATCTGTGTGCTCCTGAGTCTGTATATAGGAGACTGCGCTGAGTAATGTGATATGTGACACCTGTATATCTGTGTGCCCCTGAGTCTGTATATAGGAGACTGTTCTGAGTAATGTGATATGTGACACCTGTATATCTGTGTGCTCCTGAGTCTGTATATAGGAGACTGTGCTGTGTAATGTGATATGTGACACCTGTATATCTGTGTGCTCCTGAGTCTGTATATTGGAGACTGCGCTGAGTAATGTGATATGTGACACCTGTATATCTGTGTGCCCCTGAGTCTGTATATAGGAGACTGTGCTTAGTAATGTGATATGTGAAACCTGTATATCTGTGTGCTCCTGAGTCTGTATATAGGAGACTGCGCTGAGTAATGTGATATGTGACACCTGTATATCTGTGTGCTCCTGAGTCTGTATATAGGAGACTGCGCTGAGTAATGTGACACCTGTATATCTGTGTGCTCCTTAGTCTGTATATAGGAGACTGCGCTGAGTAATGTGATATGTGACACCTGTATATCTGTGTGCTCCTGAGTCTGTATATAGGAGACTGCGCTGAGTAATGTGACACCTGTATATCTGTGTGCTCCTGAGTCTGTATATAGGAGACTGCGCTGAGTAATGTGACACCTGTATATCTGTGTGCTCCTGAGTCTGTATATAGGAGACTGCGCTGAGTAATGTGATATGTGACACCTGTATATCTGTGTGCCCCTGAGTCTGTATATAGGAGACTGTGCTGAGTAATGTGATATGTGACACCTGTATATCTGTGTGCTCCTGAGTCTGTATATAGGAGACTGCGCTGAGTAATGTGATATGTGACACCTGTATATCTGTGTGCTCCTGAGTCTGTATATAGGAGACTGTGCTGAGTAATGTGATATGTGACACCTGTATATCTGTGTGCCCCTGAGTCTGTATATAGGAGACTGTGCTGAGTAATGTGATATGGGACACCTCTATATCTGTGTGCTCCTGAGTCTGTATATAGGAGACTGTGCTGTGTAATGTGATATGTGACACCTGTATATCTGTGTGCTCCTGAGTCTGTATATGGAGACTGCGCTGAGTAATGTGACACCTGTATATCTGTGTGCTCCTGAGTCTGTATATGGGAGACTGCGCTGAGTAATGTGATATGTGACACCTGTATATCTGTGTGCTCCTGAGTCTGTATATGGGAGACTGCGCTGAGTAATGTGATATATGACACCTGTATATCTGTGTGCTCCTGAGTCTGTATATAGGAGACTGCGCTGAGTAATGTGACACCTGTATATCTGTGTGCTCCTGAGTCTGTATATAGGAGACTGTGCTGAGTAATGTGATATGTGACACCTGTATATCTGTGTGCTCCTGAGTCTGTATATGGGAGACTGCGCTGAGTAATGTGATATATGACACCTGTATATCTGTGTGCTCCTGAGTCTGTATATAGGAGACTGCGCTGAGTAATGTGATATGTGACACCTGTATATCTGTGTGCTCCTGAGTCTGTATATGGGAGACTGCGCTGAGTAATGTGATATATGACACCTGTATATCTGTGTGCTCCTGAGTCTGTATATAGGAGACTGCGCTGAGTAATGTGACACCTGTATATCTGTGTGCTCCTGAGTCTGTATATGGGAGACTGCGCTGAGTAATGTGATATGTGACACCTGTATCTCTGTGTGCCCCTGAGTCTGTATATGGAGACTGTGCGGAGTAATGTGATATGTGACACCTGTATATCTGTGTGCTCCTGAGTCTGTATATAGGAGACTGCGCTGAGTAATGTGATATGTGACACCTGTATATCTGTGTGCTCCTGAGTCTGTATATAGGAGACTGCGCTGAGTAATGGGATATGTGACACCTGTATATCTGTGTGCTCCTGAGTCTGTATATAGGAGACTGCGCTGAGTAATGGGATATGTGACACCTGTATATATGTGTGCTCCTGAGTCTGTATATGGGAGACTGCGCTGAGTAATGTGATATGTGATACCTGTATATCTGTGTGCTCCTGAGTCTGTATATGGGAGACTGCGCTGAGTAATGTGATATGTGACACCTGTATATCTGTGTGCTCCTGAGTCTGTATATAGGAGACTGCGCTGAGTAATGTGATATGTGACACCTGTATATCTGTGTGCTCCTGAGTCTGTATATGGAGACTGCGCTGAGTAATGTGACACCTGTATATCTGTGTGCTCCTGAGTCTGTATATGGGAGACTGCGCTGAGTAATGTGATATGTGACACCTGTATATCTGTGTGCTCCTGAGTCTGTATATGGGAGACTGCGCTGAGTAATGTGATATATGACACCTGTATATCTGTGTGCTCCTGAGTCTGTATATAGGAGACTGCGCTGAGTAATGTGACACCTGTATATCTGTGTGCTCCTGAGTCTGTATATAGGAGACTGCGCTGAGTAATGTGATATGTGACACCTGTATATCTGTGTGCTCCTGAGTCTGTATATGGGAGACTGCGCTGAGTAATGTGATATATGACACCTGTATATCTGTGTGCTCCTGAGTCTGTATATAGGAGACTGCGCTGAGTAATGTGATATGTGACACCTGTTTATCTGTGTGCTCCTGAGTCTGTATATGTGAGACTGCGCTGAGTAATGTGATATATGACACCTGTATATCTGTGTGCTCCTGAGTCTGTATATAGGAGACTGCGCTGAGTAATGTGACACCTGTATATCTGTGTGCTCCTGAGTCTGTATATAGGAGACTGCGCTGAGTAATGTGATATGTGACACCTGTATATCTGTGTGCCCCTGAGTCTGTATATAGGAGACTGTGCTGAGTAATGTGATATGTGACACCTGTATATCTGTGTGCTCCTGAGTCTGTATATAGGAGACTGCGCTGAGTAATGTGACACCTGTATATCTGTGTGCTCCTGAGTCTGTATATGGGAGACTGCGCTGAGTAATGTGATATGTGACACCTGTATATCTGTGTGCTCCTGAGTCTGTATATGGGAGACTGCGCTGAGTAATGTGATATGTGACACCTGTATATCTGTGTGCCCCTGAGTCTGTATATAGGAGACTGTTCTGAGTAATGTGATATGTGACACCTGTATATCTGTGTGCTCCTGAGTCTGTATATAGGAGACTGTGCTGTGTAATGTGATATGTGACACCTGTATATCTGTGTGCTCCTGAGTCTGTATATTGGAGACTGCGCTGAGTAATGTGATATGTGACACCTGTATATCTGTGTGCCCCTGAGTCTGTATATAGGAGACTGTGCTTAGTAATGTGATATGTGAAACCTGTATATCTGTGTGCTCCTGAGTCTGTATATAGGAGACTGCGCTGAGTAATGTGATATGTGACACCTGTATATCTGTGTGCTCCTGAGTCTGTATATAGGAGACTGCGCTGAGTAATGTGACACCTGTATATCTGTGTGCTCCTTAGTCTGTATATAGGAGACTGCGCTGAGTAATGTGATATGTGACACCTGTATATCTGTGTGCTCCTGAGTCTGTATATAGGAGACTGCGCTGAGTAATGTGACACCTGTATATCTGTGTGCTCCTGAGTCTGTATATAGGAGACTGCGCTGAGTAATGTGACACCTGTATATCTGTGTGCTCCTGAGTCTGTATATAGGAGACTGCGCTGAGTAATGTGATATGTGACACCTGTATATCTGTGTGCCCCTGAGTCTGTATATAGGAGACTGTGCTGAGTAATGTGATATGTGACACCTGTATATCTGTGTGCTCCTGAGTCTGTATATAGGAGACTGCGCTGAGTAATGTGACACCTGTATATCTGTGTGCTCCTGAGTCTGTATATGGGAGACTGCGCTGAGTAATGTGATATGTGACACCTGTATATCTGTGTGCTCCTGAGTCTGTATATGGGAGACTGCGCTGAGTAATGTGATATATGACACCTGTATATCTGTGTGCTCCTGAGTCTGTATATAGGAGACTGCGCTGAGTAATGTGACACCTGTATATCTGTGTGCTCCTGAGTCTGTATATAGGAGACTGCGCTGAGTAATGTGATATGTGACACCTGTATATCTGTGTGCTCCTGAGTCTGTATATGGGAGACTGCGCTGAGTAATGTGATATATGACACCTGTATATCTGTGTGCTCCTGAGTCTGTATATAGGAGACTGCGCTGAGTAATGTGATATGTGACACCTGTTTATCTGTGTGCTCCTGAGTCTGTATATGGGAGACTGCGCTGAGTAATGTGATATATGACACCTGTATATCTGTGTGCTCCTGAGTCTGTATATAGGAGACTGCGCTGAGAAATGTGACACCTGTATATCTGTGTGCTCCTGAGTCTGTATATGGGAGACTGCGCTGAGTAATGTGATATGTGACACCTGTATATCTGTGTGCCCCTGAGTCTGTATATGGAGACTGTGCGGAGTAATGTGATATGTGACACCTGTATATCTGTGTGCTCCTGAGTCTGTATATAGGAGACTGCGCTGAGTAATGTGATATGTGACACCTGTATATCTGTGTGCCCCTGAGTCTGTATATAGGAGACTGTTCTGAGTAATGTGATATGTGACACCTGTATATCTGTGTGCTCCTGAGTCTGTATATAGGAGACTGTGCTGTGTAATGTGATATGTGACACCTGTATATCTGTGTGCTCCTGAGTCTGTATATTGGAGACTGCGCTGAGTAATGTGATATGTGACACCTGTATATCTGTGTGCCCCTGAGTCTGTATATAGGAGACTGTGCTTAGTAATGTGATATGTGAAACCTGTATATCTGTGTGCTCCTGAGTCTGTATATAGGAGACTGCGCTGAGTAATGTGATATGTGACACCTGTATATCTGTGTGCTCCTGAGTCTGTATATAGGAGACTGCGCTGAGTAATGTGACACCTGTATATCTGTGTGCTACTTAGTCTGTATATAGGAGACTGCGCTGAGTAATGTGATATGTGACACCTGTATATCTGTGTGCTCCTGAGTCTGTATATAGGAGACTGCGCTGAGTAATGTGACACCTGTATATCTGTGTGCTCCTGAGTCTGTATATAGGAGACTGCGCTGAGTAATGTGACACCTGTATATCTGTGTGCTCCTGAGTCTGTATATAGGAGACTGCGCTGAGTAATGTGATATGTGACACCTGTATATCTGTGTGCCCCTGAGTCTGTATATAGGAGACTGTGCTGAGTAATGTGATATGTGACACCTGTATATCTGTGTGCTCCTGAGTCTGTATATAGGAGACTGCGCTGAGTAATGTGATATGTGACACCTGTATATCTGTGTGCTCCTGAGTCTGTATATAGGAGACTGTGCTGAGTAATGTGATATGTGACACCTGTATATCTGTGTGCCCCTGAGTCTGTATATAGGAGACTGTGCTGAGTAATGTGATATGGGACACTTCTATATCTGTGTGCTCCTGAGTCTGTATATAGGAGACTGTGCTGTGTAATGTGATATGTGACACCTGTATATCTGTGTGCTCCTGAGTCTGTATATGGAGACTGCGCTGAGTAATGTGACACCTGTATATCTGTGTGCTCCTGAGTCTGTATATGGGAGACTGCGCTGAGTAATGTGATATGTGACACCTGTATATCTGTGTGCTCCTGAGTCTGTATATGGGAGACTGCGCTGAGTAATGTGATATATGACACCTGTATATCTGTGTGCTCCTGAGTCTGTATATAGGAGACTGCGCTGAGTAATGTGACACCTGTATATCTGTGTGCTCCTGAGTCTGTATATAGGAGACTGTGCTGAGTAATGTGATATGTGACACCTGTATATCTGTGTGCTCCTGAGTCTGTATATGGGAGACTGCGCTGAGTAATGTGATATATGACACCTGTATATCTGTGTGCTCCTGAGTCTGTATATAGGAGACTGCGCTGAGTAATGTGATATGTGACACCTGTATATCTGTGTGCTCCTGAGTCTGTATATGGGAGACTGCGCTGAGTAATGTGATATATGACACCTGTATATCTGTGTGCTCCTGAGTCTGTATATAGGAGACTGCGCTGAGTAATGTGACACCTGTATATCTGTGTGCTCCTGAGTCTGTATATGGGAGACTGCGCTGAGTAATGTGATATGTGACACCTGTATATCTGTGTGCCCCTGAGTCTGTATATAGGAGACTGTGCTGAGTAATGTGATATGTGACACCTGTATATCTGTGTGCTCCTGAGTCTGTATATAGGAGACTGCGCTGAGTAATGTGATATGTGACACCTGTATATCTGTGTGCCCCTGAGTCTGTATATAGGAGACTGTGCTGAGTAATGTGATATGTGACACCTGTATATCTGTGTACTCCTGAGTCTGTATATAGGAGACTGCGCTGAGTAATGTGATATGTGACACCTGTATATCTGTGTGCCCCTGAGTCTGTATATAGGAGACTGTGCTGAGTAATGTGATATGTGACACCTGTATATCTGTGTGCTCCTGAGTCTGTATATAGGAGACTGCGCTGAGTAATGTGACACCTGTATATCTGTGTGCTCCTTAGTCTGTATATAGGAGACTGCGCTGAGTAATGTGATATGTGACACCTGTATATCTGTGTTCTCCTGAGTCTGTATATAGGAGACTGCGCTGAGTAATGTGACACCTGTATATCTGTGTGCTCCTGAGTCTGTATATAGGAGACTGCGCTGAGTAATGTGACACCTGTATATCTGTGTGCTCCTGAGTCTGTATATAGGAGACTGCGCTGAGTAATGTGATATGTGACACCTGTATATCTGTGTGCCCCTGAGTCTGTATATAGGAGACTGTGCTGAGTAATGTGATATGTGACACCTGTATATCTGTGTGCTCCTGAGTCTGTATATAGGAGACTGCGCTGAGTAATGTGATATGTGACACCTGTATATCTGTGTGCTCCTGAGTCTGTATATAGGAGACTGTGCTGTGTAATGTGATATGTGACACCTGTATATCTGTGTGCCCCTGAGTCTGTATATAGGAGACTGTGCTGAGTAATGTGATATGTGACACCTGTATATCTGTGTGCTCCTGAGTCTGTATATAGGAGACTGCGCTGAGTAATGTGATATGTGACACCTGTATATCTGTGTGCTCCTGAGTCTGTATATAGGAGACTGCGCTGAGTAATGTGACACCTGTATATCTGTGTGCTCCTGAGTCTGTATATAGGAGACTGCGCTGAGTAATGTGATATGTGACACCTGTATATCTGTGTGCTCCTGAGTCTGTATATAGGAGACTACGCTGAGTAATGTGATATGTGACACCTGTATATCTGTGTGCTCCTGAGTCTGTATATAGGAGACTGCGCTGAGTAATGTGATAGGTGACACCTGTATATCTGTGTGCTCCTGAGTCTGTATATAGGAGACTGTGCTGAGTAATGTGATGTGTGACACCTGTATATCTGTGTGCTCCTGAGTCTGTATATGGGAGACTGCGCTGAGTAATGTGATATGTGACACCTGTATATCTGTGTGCTCCTGAGTCTGTATATGGGAGACTGCGCTGAGTAATGTGATATGTGACACCTGTATATCTGTGTGCTCCTGAGTCTGTATATAGGAGACTGTGCTGAGTAATGTGATATGTGACACCTGTATAACTGTGTGCTCCTGAGTCTGTATATGGGAGACTGCGCTGAGTAATGTTATATGTGACACCTGTATATCTGTGTGCTCCTGAGTCTGTATATAGGAGACTGCGCTGAGTAATGTGATATGTGACACCTGTATATCTGTGTGCTCCTGAGTCTGTATATAGGAGACTGTGCTGAGTAATGTGATATGTGACACCTGTATAACTGTGTGCTCCTGAGTCTGTATATAGGAGACTGCGCTGAGTAATGTGATATGTGACACCTGTATATATGTGTGCTCCTGAGTCTGTATATGGGAGACTGCGCTGAGTAATGGGATATGTGACACCTGTATATCTGTGTGCTCCTGAGTCTGTATATGGGAGACTGCGCTGAGTAATGTTATATGTGACACCTGTATATCTGTGTGCTCCTGAGTCTGTATATAGGAGACTGCGCTGAGTAATGTGATATGTGACACCTGTATATCTGTGTGCTCCTGAGTCTGTATATAGGAGACTGCGCTGAGTAATGTGATATGTGACACCTGTATATCTGTGTGCTCCTGAGTCTGTATATAGGAGACTGTGCTGAGTAATGTGATATGTGACACCTGTATATCTGTGTGCTCCTGAGTCTGTATATGGGAGACTGCGCTGAGTAATGTGATATGTGACACCTGTATATCTGTGTGCTCCTGAGTCTGTATATGGGAGACTGCGCTGAGTAATGTGATAGGTGACACCTGTATATCTGTGTGCTCCTGAGTCTGTATATAGGAGACTGCGCTGAGTAATGTGATAGGTGACACCTGTATATCTGTGTGCTCCTGAGTCTGTATATGGGAGACTGTGCTGAGTAATGTGATATGTGACACCTGTATATCTGTGTGCTCCTGAGTCTGTATATAGGAGACTGCGCTGAGTAATGTTATATGTGACACCTGTATATCTGTGTGCTCCTGAGTCTGTATATAGGAGACTGCGCTGAGTAATGTGATATGTGACACCTGTATATCTGTGTGCTCCTGAGTCTGTATATAGGAGACTGTGCTGTGTAATGTGATATGTGACACCTGTATAACTGTGTGCTCCTGAGTCTGTATATAGGAGACTGCGCTGAGTAATGTGATATGTGACACCTGTATATATGTGTGCTCCTGAGTCTGTATATGGGAGACTGCGCTGAGTAATGGGATATGTGACACCTGTATATCTGTGTGCTCCTGAGTCTGTATATGGGAGACTGCGCTGAGTAATGTTATATGTGACACCTGTATATCTGTGTGCTCCTGAGTCTGTATATAGGACACTGCGCTGAGTAATGTGATATGTGACACCTGTATATCTGTGTGCTCCTGAGTCTGTATATAGGAGACTGCGCTGAGTAATGTGATATGTGACACCTGTATATCTGTGTGCTCCTGAGTCTGTATATAGGAGACTGCGCTGAGTAATGTGATATGTGACACCTGTATATCTGTGTGCTCCTGAGTCTGTATAAAGGAGACTGCGCTGAGTAATGTGATGTGTGACACCTGTATATCTGTGTGCTCCTGAGTCTGTATATGGGAGACTGCGCTGAGTAATGTGATATGTGACACCTGTATATCTGTGTGCTCCTGAGTCTGTATATAGGAGACTGCGCTGAGTAATGTGATATGTGACACCTGTATATCTGTGTGCTCCTGAGTCTGTATATGGGAGACTGCGCTGAGTAATGTGATATGTGACACCTGTATATCTGTGTGCTCCTGAGTCTGTATATGGGAGACTGCGCTGAGTATTGTGATAGGTGACACATGATCTGGGTAATGATAACATTTCGGTTTATTATTGTCAGGACAGACGTGTTTATACCATTAGTAGGAAAATCGTAAACACTTATGTAAATAAACAGTAAAATTAGAAAACAATATAACAATGACCGGCATAGATTAATGCGCTCCTGCTCGGATTTTGTTGATGGTTAATAAAACTTGTTCTTTTGCAGAGACCCGTAGTCGGAACTCCAGTCCAATCACCATATCAGAAGCGGCCGCCATGTTCCTCAGCTCTCTACAGAAAGCTCAGGAAGAAGGTACAGTGTGTTTCCTACATTAGTGGGGTCAGGGCTGTCGGCAATGTAGGGTCTTTGTAACACATTGGGGCATTTCTGTAGTCATGAGTCTTCCACCATTAGTTACATATTGTCACTGCCGGTGTATTAGGCAGAATAAAGCTGCTCTCCCTGTATCGGTAATGGCAGATAGGAGATGTAGTCTAGCACTTTCCCTGTGTTATATATATATATACAGCTGTGTGACTCCGGAGCCTCGGTAATGGCAGATAGGAGATGTAGTCTAGCACTTTCCCTGTGTTATATATATATATATACAGCTGTGTGACCCCGGAGCCTCGGTAATGGCAGATAGGAGATGTAGTCTAGCACTTTCCCTGTGTTATATATATATATATACAGCTGTGTGACTCCGGAGCCTCGGTAATGGCAGATAGGAGATGTAGTCTAGCACTTTCCCTGTGTTATATATATATATACAGCTGTGTGACCCCGGAGCCTCGGTAATGGCAGAAAGGAGATGTAGTCTAGCACTTTCCCTGTGTTATATATATATTATATATATATATATATACAGCTGTGTGACTCCGGAGCCTCGGTAATGGCAGATAGGAGATGTAGTCTAGCGCTTTCCCTGTGTTATATATATACAGCTGTGTGACTCCGGAGCCTCGGTAATGGCAGATAGGAGATGTAGTCTAGCGCTTTCCCTGTGTTATATATATACAGCTGTGTGACTCCGGAGCCTCGGTAATGGCAGATAGGAGATGTAGTCTAGCGCTTTCCCTGTGTTATATATATACAGCTGTGTGACTCCGGAGCCTCGGTAATGGCAGATAGAAGATGTAGTCTAGCGCTTTCCCTGTGTTACATATATACAGCTGTGTGACCCCGGAGCCTCGGTAATGGCAGATAGGAGATGTAGTCTAGCACTATCCCTGTGTTATATATATACAGCTGTGTGACCCCGGAGCCTCGGTAATGGCAGATAGGAGATGTAGTCTAGCGCTTTCCCTGTGTTATATATATACAGCTGTGTGACTCCGGAGCCTCGGTAATGGCAGATAGGAGATGTAGTCTAGCGCTTTCCCTGTGTTACATATATACAGCTGTGTGACCCCGGAGTCTCGGTAATGGCAGATATGAGATGTAGTCTAGCACTATCCCTGTGTTATATATATACAGCTGTGTGACCCCGGAGCTTCGGTAATGGCAGATAGGAGATGTAGTCTAGCACTTTCCCTGTGTTATATATATACAGCTGTGTGACTCCGGAGCCTCGGTAATGGCAGATAGGAGATGTAGTCTAGCGCTTTCCCTGTGTTATATATATATACAGCTGTGTGACTCCGGAGCCTCGGTAATGGCAGATAGGAGATGTAGTCTAGCGCTTTCCCTGTGTTATATATATACAGCTGTGTGACCCCGGAGCCTCGGTAATGGCAGATAGGAGATGTAGTCTAGCACTTTCCCTGTGTTATATATATATATATACAGCTGTGTGATTCCGGAGCCTCGGTAATGGCAGATAGGAGATGTAGTCTAGCACTTTCCCTGTGTTATATATATATATATATATATATATATATATACAGCTGTGTGACTCCGGAGCCTCGGTAATGGCAGATAGGAGATGTAGTCTAGCGCTTTCCCTGTGTTATATATATACAGCTGTGTGACTCCGGAGCCTCGGTAATGGCAGATAGGAGATGTAGTCTAGCACTTTCCCTGTGTTATATATGTATATACAGCTGTGTGACTCCGGAGCCTCGGTAATGGCAGATATGAGATGTAGTCTAGCGCTTTCCCTGTGTTATATATATACAGCTGTGTGACTCCGGAGCCTCGGTAATGGCAGATAGGAGATGTAGTCTAGCACTATCCCTGTGTTATATATATATACAGCTCTGTGACTCCGGAGCCTCGGTAATGGCAGATAGGAGATGTAGTCTAGCACTTTCCCTGTGTTATATATATATATATACAGCTGTGTGACTCCGGAGCCTCGGTAATGGCAGATAGGAGATGTAGTCTAGCACTATCCCTGTGTTATATATATACAGCTGTGTGACTCCGGAGCCTCGGTAATGGCAGATATGAGATGTAGTCTAGCGCTTTCCCTGTGTTATATATATACAGCTGTGTGACTCCGGAGCCTCGGTAATGGCAGATAGGAGATGTAGTCTAGCACTTTCCCTGTGTTATATATATACAGCTGTGTGACCCCGGAGCTTCGGTAATGGCAGATAGGAGATGTAGTCTAGCGCTTTCCCTGTGTTATATATATACAGCTGTGTGACTCCGGAGCCTCGGTAATGGCAGATAGGAGATGTAGTCTAGCGCTTTCCCTGTGTTATATATGTATATATACAGCTGTGTGACTCCGGAGCCTCGGTAATGGCAGATAGGAGATGTAGTCTAGCGCTTTCCCTGTGTTATATATATACAGCTGTGTGACTCCGGAGCCTCGGTAATGGCAGATAGGAGATGTAGTCTAGCACTTTCCCTGTGTTATATATATATATATATACAGCTGTGTGACTCCGGAGCTTCGGTAATGGCAGATAGGAGATGTAGTCTAGCACTATCCCTGTGTTATATATATACAGCTGTGTGACTCCGGAGCTTCGGTAATGGCAGATAGGAGATGTAGTCTAGCGCTTTCCCTGTGTTATATATGTATATATATACAGCTGTGTGACCCCGGAGCTTCGGTAATGGCAGATAGGAGATGTAGTCTAGCGCTTTCCCTGTGTTATATATGTATATATACAGCTGTGTGACCCCGGAGCCTCGGTAATGGCAGATATGAGATGTAGTCTAGCACCTTCCCTGTGTTATATATATATACAGCTGTGTGACCCCGGAGCCTCGGTAATTGCAGATAGGAGATGTAGTCTAGCACTTTCCCTGTGTTATATATATACAGCTGTGTGACCCCGGAGCCTCGGTAATGGCAGATAGGAGATGTAGTCTAGCGCTTTCCCTGTGTTATATATATACAGCTGTGTGACTCCGGAGCCTCGGTAATGGCAGATAGGAGATGTAGTCTAGCGCTTTCCCTGTGTTATATATGTATATATACAGCTGTGTGACTCCGGAGCCTCGGTAATGGCAGATAGGAGATGTAGTCTAGCACTTTCCCTGTGTTATATATATATATACAGCTGTGTGACTCCGGAGCCTCGGTAATGGCAGATAGGAGATGTAGTCTAGCGCTTTCCCTGTGTTATATATATATACAGCTGTGTGACTCCGGAGCCTCGGTAATGGCAGATAGGAGATGTAGTCTAGCACTATCCCTGTGTTATATATATACAGCTGTGTGACCCCGGAGCCTCGGTAATGGCAGATAGGAGATGTAGTCTAGCACTTTCCCTGTGCTATATATATATACAGCTGTGTGACTCCGGAGCCTCGGTAATGGCAGATAGGAGATGTAGTCTAGCACTTTCCCTGTGTTATATATATATATATATACAGCTGTGTGACTCCGGAGCTTCGGTAATGGCAGATAGGAGATGTAGTCTAGCACTATCCCTGTGTTATATATATACAGCTGTGTGACTCCGGAGCTTCGGTAATGGCAGATAGGAGATGTAGTCTAGCGCTTTCCCTGTGTTATATATGTATATATATACAGCTGTGTGACCCCGGAGCTTCGGTAATGGCAGATAGGAGATGTAGTCTAGCGCTTTCCCTGTGTTATATATGTATATATACAGCTGTGTGACCCCGGAGCCTCGGTAATGGCAGATATGAGATGTAGTCTAGCACCTTCCCTGTGTTATATATATATACAGCTGTGTGACCCCGGAGCCTCGGTAATTGCAGATAGGAGATGTAGTCTAGCACTTTCCCTGTGTTATATATATACAGCTGTGTGACCCCGGAGCCTCGGTAATGGCAGATAGGAGATGTAGTCTAGCGCTTTCCCTGTGTTATATATATACAGCTGTGTGACTCCGGAGCCTCGGTAATGGCAGATAGGAGATGTAGTCTAGCGCTTTCCCTGTGTTATATATGTATATATACAGCTGTGTGACTCCGGAGCCTCGGTAATGGCAGATAGGAGATGTAGTCTAGCACTTTCCCTGTGTTATATATATATATACAGCTGTGTGACTCCGGAGCCTCGGTAATGGCAGATAGGAGATGTAGTCTAGCGCTTTCCCTGTGTTATATATATATACAGCTGTGTGACTCCGGAGCCTCGGTAATGGCAGATAGGAGATGTAGTCTAGCACTATCCCTGTGTTATATATATACAGCTGTGTGACCCCGGAGCCTCGGTAATGGCAGATAGGAGATGTAGTCTAGCACTTTCCCTGTGCTATATATATATACAGCTGTGTGACCCCGGAGCCTCGGTAATGGCAGATAGGAGATGTAGTCTAGCACTTTCCCTGTGCTATATATATATACAGCTGTGTGACCCCGGAGCCTCGGTAATGGCAGATAGGAGATGTAGTCTAGCGCTTTCCCTGTGTTATATATGTATACAGCTGTGTGACCCCGGAGCCTCGGTAATGGCAGATAGGAGATGTAGTCTAGCGCTTTCCCTGTGTTATATATATACAGCTGTGTGACTCCGGAGCCTCGGTAATGGCAGATAGGAGATGTAGTCTAGCACTTTCCCTGTGTTATATATGTATATATATACAGCTGTGTGACCCCGGAGCCTCGGTAATGGCAGATATGAGATGTAGTCTAGCACCTTCCCTGTGTTATATATATATACAGCTGTGTGACCCCGGAGCCTCGGTAATGGCAGATAGGAGATGTAGTCTAGCACTTTCCCTGTGTTATATATATACAGCTGTGTGACCCCGGAGCCTCGGTAATGGCAGATAGGAGATGTAGTCTAGCGCTTTCCCTGTGTTATATATATACAGCTGTGTGACCCCGGAGCTTCGGTAATGGCAGATAGGAGATGTAGTCTAGCGCTTTCCCTGTGTTATATATGTATACAGCTGTGTGACCCCGGAGCCTCGGTAATGGCAGATAGGAGATGTAGTCTAGCGCTTTCCCTGTGCTATATATATATACAGCTGTGTGACCCCGGAGCCTCGGTAATGGCAGATAGGAGATGTAGTCTAGCGCTTTCCCTGTGTTATATATATACAGCTGTGTGACCCCGGAGCTTCAGTAATGGCAGATAGGAGATGTAGTCTAGCGCTTTCCCTGTGTTATATATGTATACAGCTGTGTGACCCCGGAGCCTCGGTAATGGCAGATAGGAGATGTAGTCTAGCGCTTTCCCTGTGCTATATATATATACAGCTGTGTGACCCCGGAGCCTCGGTAATGGCAGATAGGAGATGTAGTCTAGCGCTTTCCCTGTGCTATATATATATACAGCTGTGTGACTCCGGAGCCTCGGTAATGGCAGATAGGAGATGTAGTCTAGCACTTTCCCTGTGTTATATATATACAGCTGTGTGACTCCGGAGCCTCGGTAATGGCAGATAGGAGATGTAGTCTAGCACTTTCCCTGTGTTATATATATATATACAGCTGTGTGACTCCGGAGTCTCGGTAATGGCAGATAGGAGATGTAGTCTAGCACTTTCCCTGTGTTATATATATACAGCTGTGTGACCCCGGAGCTTCGGTAATGGCAGATAGGAGATGTAGTCTAGCGCTTTCCCTGTGTTATATATATACAGCTGTGTGACTCCGGAGCCTCGGTAATGGCAGATAGGAGATGTAGTCTAGCGCTTTCCCTGTGTTATATATGTATATATACAGCTGTGTGACTCCGGAGCCTCGGTAATGGCAGATAGGAGATGTAGTCTAGCACTATCCCTGTGTTATATATATACAGCTGTGTGACTCCGGAGCCTCGGTAATGGCAGATAGGAGATGTAGTCTAGCACTTTCCCTGTGCTATATATATATACAGCTGTGTGACCCCGGAGCTTCGGTAATGGCAGATAGGAGATGTAGTCTAGCGCTTTCCCTGTGTTATATATATACAGCTGTGTGACCCCGGAGCTTCGGTAATGGCAGATAGGAGATGTAGTCTAGCGCTTTCCCTGTGTTATATATGTATACAGCTGTGTGACCCCGGAGCCTCGGTAATGGCAGATAGGAGATGTAGTCTAGCGCTTTCCCTGTGTTATATATATATACAGCTGTGTGACCCCGGAGCCTCGGTAATGGCAGATAGGAGATGTAGTCTAGCGCTTTCCCTGTGTTATATATATATACAGCTGTGTGACTCCGGAGCCTCGGTAATGGCAGATAGGAGATGTAGTCTAGCACTTTCCCTGTGTTATATATATATACAGCTGTGTGACCCCGGAGCCTCGGTAATGGCAGATAGGAGATGTAGTCTAGCACTTTCCCTGTGTTATATATATACAGCTGTGTGACTCCGGAGCCTCGGTAATGGCAGATAGGAGATGTAGTCTAGCGCTTTCCCTGTGTTATATATATATACAGCTGTGTGACCCCGGAGCCTCGGTAATGGCAGATAGGAGATGTAGTCTAGCACTTTCCCTGTACTATATATATATACAGCTGTGTGACCCCGGAGCCTCGGTAATGGCAGATAGGAGATGTAGTCTAGCGCTTTCCCTGTGTTATATATATATACAGCTGTGTGACTCCGGAGCCTCGGTAATGGCAGATAGGAGATGTAGTCTAGCACTTTCCCTGTGCTATATATATATACAGCTGTGTGACCCCGGAGCCTCGGTAATGGCAGATAGGAGATGTAGTCTAGCGCTTTCCCTGTGTTATATATGTATATATACAGCTGTGTGACTCCGGAGCCTCGGTAATGGCAGATAGGAGATGTAGTCTAGCGCTTTCCCTGTGTTATATATATATATACAGCTGTGTGACCCCGGAGCCTCGGTAATGGCAGATAGGAGATGTAGTCTAGCACTATCCCTGTGTTATATATATACAGCTGTGTGACTCCGGAGCCTCGGTAATGGCAGATAGGAGATGTAGTCTAGCGCTTTCCCTGTGTTATATATATATATACAGCTGTGTGACTCCGGAGCCTCGGTAATGGCAGATAGGAGATGTAGTCTAGCACTTTCCCTGTGTTATATATATATATACAGCTGTGTGACCCCGGAGCCTTGGTAATGGCAGATATGAGATGTAGTCTAGCGCTTTCCCTGTGTTATATATGTATATATACAGCTGTGTGACCCCGGAGCCTCGGTAATGGCAGATAGGAGATGTAGTCTAGCGCTTTCCCTGTGTTATATATATATATACAGCTGTGTGACCCCGGAGCCTCGGTAATGGCAGATAGGAGATGTAGTCTAGCGCTTTCCCTGTGTTATATATATATACAGCTGTGTGACTCCGGAGCCTCGGTAATGGCAGATAGGAGATGTAGTCTAGCGCTTTCCCTGTGTTATATATATACAGCTGTGTGACCCCGGAGCTTCGGTAATGGCAGATAGGAGATGTAGTCTAGCACTTTCCCTGTGTTATATATATATATACAGCTGTGTGACCCCGGAGCCTCGGTAATGGCAGATAGGAGATGTAGTCTAGCACTTTCCCTGTGTTATATATATATATACAGCTGTGTGACCCCGGAGCCTCGGTAATGGCAGATATGAGATGTAGTCTAGCGCTTTCCCTGTGTTATATATATACAGCTGTGTGACCCCGGAGCCTTGGTAATGGCAGATATGAGATGTAGTCTAGCGCTTTCCCTGTGTTATATATATATATATATACAGCTGTGTGACTCCGGAGCCTCGGTAATGGCAGATAGGAGATGTAGTCTAGCACTTTCCCTGTGTTATATATATATATATATATATATATACAGCTGTGTGACCCCGGAGCGGCTATATTGTTTTCTCTCCATCAGTTGCTGTAAATGTAGTATTGGGTAACGTGTTACATTGTAACACAAGACTCGAAGTCTATATGAAATCTTTTTTAGTAAGTAAATGTATTTTTCAGGTATGATATGAAATATGAAAAGGTGTAAGAACGTACAAGTCTGGGAGCGTCTCTGTGTGTAAGAGATGGAGTAATCCAATGACGCCGGCTGTCAGGGCTTAGAGCTGGGAGTAGAGGATCCCCAGATAAACGCGCCATACTAAGCGATAGCGCCATTTACTGTATACGCTCCTCATAAATGTTAGTGATAGTGAGACCATTAGCCTTGTGTGCTGCACATTATAGGAGCCGTCCTGTGAATAGTCAGCAGCGCTCACGGGGGCCTGAGTTGGAGGCAGCCTCGTCCTTGTCTGCGTGTTTTGGCGGGCGCATGTCTGCGACTTTATCATTGTGCAGGGACTGTGACGCCCCCTCTGAGCGTCTGTAATACCGCTTGGTGCGTCTTTGAATGATTGATCGCACGCAAACGCTTCAGCGGCAGTCCCGCCATACGCCCATCACACGCCCATAAGACGGACCGCTCCTGCACGTGTGTATAACCACCGCCCGGGGACGCCCAGCACTCTTCCCTGACATCTCTGATAACGTCTGTCTCCATCGCAGCTGCGCAGTAACTAAATAATTACGGAAGCCCCTGATCATCGGCTTTACGCTTCACTCCGAATCAGTTATATAGCGTCACAGGGTATCATATAGATAATGAGGACCCTTCGCTACTTACTATGAGTGACAGCTCAGCCCCTCAGTATAATATCCCCCCTCCCTGTCAGTGTATTGGGGATTACTGAGGAGGGGACTGCTCAGCCCCTCGGTATAATATCCCCCCCTCCCTGTCAGTGTATTGGGGATTACTGAGGAGGGGACTGCTCAGCCCCTCGGTATAATATCCCCCCCTCCCTGTCAGTGTATAGGGGATTACTGAGGAGGGGACTGCTCAGCCCCTCGGTATAATACCCCCTCTCCCTGTCAGTGTATTGGGGATTACTGAGGAGGGGACTGCTCAGCCCCTCGGTATAATACCCCCCCTCCCTGTCAGTGTATTGGGGATTACTGAGGAGGGGACTGCTCAGCCCCTCGGTATAATACCCCCCTCCCTGTCAGTGTATTGGGGATTACTGAGGAGGGGACTGCTCAGCCCCTCGGTATATTATCCCCCCCTCCTTGTCAGTGTATTGGGGATTACTGAGGAGGGGACTGCTCAGCCCCTCGGTATAATATCCCCCCCTCCTTGTCAGTGTATTGGGGATTACTGAGGAGGGGACTGCTCAGCCCCTCGGTATAATATCCCCCCCTCCCTGTCAGTGTATTGGGGATTACTGAGGAGGGGACTGCTCAGCCCCTCGGTATAATACCCCCCCTCCCTGTCAGTGTATTGGGGATTACTGAGGAGGGGACTGCTCAGCCCCTCGGTATAATACCCCCCTCCCTGTCAGTGTATTGGGGATTACTGAGGAGGGGACTGCTCAGCCCCTCGGTATATTATCCCCCCCTCCTTGTCAGTGTATTGGGGATTACTGAGGAGGGGACTGCTCAGCCCCTCGGTATAATATCCCCCCCTCCTTGTCAGTGTATTGGGGATTACTGAGGAGGGGACTGCTCAGCCCCTCGGTATAATATCCCCCCCTCCCTGTCAGTGTATTGGGGATTACTGAGGAGGGGACTGCTCAGCCCCTCGGTATAATATCCCCCCCTCCCTGTCAGTGTATTGGGGATTACTGAGGAGGGGACTGCTCAGCCCCTCGGTATAATACCCCCCCTCCCTGTCAGTGTATTGGGGATTACTGATGAGGGGACTGCTTAGCCCCTCGGTATAATACCCCCCTTCCTGTCAGTGTATTGTGGATTACTGAGGAGGGGACTGCTCAGCCCCTCGGTATATTATCCCCCCCCTCCTTGTCAGTGTATTGGGGATTACTGAGGAGGGGACTGCTCAGCCCCTCGGTATAATATCCCCCCCTCCCTGTCAGTGTATTGGGGATTACTGAGGAGGGGACTGCTCAGCCCCTCGGTATATTATCCCCCCCCTCCTTGTCAGTGTATTGGGGATTACTGAGGAGGGGACTGCTCAGCCCCTCGGTATAATATCCCTCCCTCCCTGTCAGTGTATTGGGGATTACTGAGGGGACTGAAGACTATTTACACATATAAATAAATAAAGTAAAGGAAATAAGTTTTATAACATGGAAGACAGCACCCTGAGCGCTTCCAGGCGTGCAGATAATTCATTCACTTACGTTTATTCGTCTTTATTCTCTCCGTCTGCAGTAATCCAGCAATGAGCATTGAAAGTTTATTTACTAGTGTCTTACGTGTTATATCGTGTATGATACAGTGCTCCCCGCGGTCATGCACACTGTACTGCGCACATTCTATAATACATCTTTATTCTCTCCGTCTTCTGTACTCCAGCAATGAGCATTGAAAGTTTATTTACTAGTGTCTTACGTGTTATATCGTGTATGATACAGTGCTCCCCGCGGTCATGCGCACTGTACTGCGCACATTCTATAATACTTCTTTATTCTCTCCGTCTTCTGTACTCCAGCAATGAGCATTGAAAGTTTATTTACTAGTGTCTTACGTGTTATATCGTGTATGATTTAGTGCTCCCCACAGACATGCGCACTGTACTGCGCACACATTCTATAATACATCATTATTCTCTCTGTCTGCAGTACTCCAGCAATGATCATTGAAAGTTTATTTACTAGTGTCTTACGTGTTATATCGTGTATGATATAGTGCTCCCCACAGACATGCGCACTGTACTGCGCACACATTCTATAATACATCATTATTCTCTCCGTCTGCAGTACTTCAGCAATGAGCATTGAAAGTTTATTTACTAGTGTCTTACGTGTTATATCGTGTATGATATAGGGCTCCCCACAGACATGCGCACTGTACTGCGCACACATTCTATAATACATCTTTATTCTCTCCGTCTGCAGTACTCCAGCAATGAGCATTGAAAGTTTATTTACTAGTGTCTTACGTGTTATATTGTGTATGATATAGGGCTCCCCACAGACATGCGCACTGTACTGCGCACACATTCTATAATACATCTTTATTCTCTCCGTCTGCAGTACTCCAGCAATGAGCATGGAAAGTTTATTTACTAGTGTCTTACGTGTTATATCGTGTATGATATAGTGTTCCCCCCAGACATGCGCACTGTACTGCGCACACATTCTATAATACATCATTATTCTCTCCGTCTTCTGTACTCCAGCAATGAGCATTGAAAGTTTATTTACTAGTGTCTTACGTGTTATATCGTGTATGATATAGGGCTTCCCCCAGACATGCGCACTGTACTGCGCACACATTCTATAATACATCTTTATTCTCTCCGTCTGCAGTACTCCAGCAATGAGCATTGAAAGTTTATTTACTAGTGTCTTACGTGTTATATCGTGTATGATACAGTGCTCCCCATGGTCATGCGCACTGTACTGCGCACACATTCTATAATACATCTTTATTCTCTCTGTCTGCAGTACTCCAGCAATGAGCATTGAAATTTTATTTACTAGTGTCTTATGTGTTATATCGTGTATGATATAGTTCTCCCCGTAGACATGCGCGCTGTACTGCGCACATTCTATAATACATCTTTATTCTCTCCGTCTGCAGTACTCCAGCAATGAGCATTGAAAGTTTATTTACTAGTGTCTTACGTGTTATATTGTGTATGATATAGGGCTCCCCGCGGTCATGCGCCCTGTACTGCGCACACATTCTATAATACATCTTTATTCTCTCCGTCTGCAGTACTCCAGCAATGAGCATGGAAAGTTTATTTACTAGTGTCTTACGTGTTATATCGTGTATGATATAGTTCTCCCCGCAGACATGTGCACTGTACTGCGCACATTCTATAATACATCTTTATTCTCTCCGTCTGCAGTACTCCAGCAATGAGCATCGAAAGTTTATTTACTAGTGTCTTACGTGTTATATCGTGTATGATATAGTTCTCCCCGCAGACATGTGCACTGTACTGCGCACATTCTATAATACATCTTTATTCTCTCCGTCTGCAGTACTCCAGCAATGAGCATCGAAAGTTTATTTACTAGTGTCTTACGTGTTATATCGTGTATGATATAGTTCTCCCCGCAGACATGTGCACTGTACTGCGCACATTCTATAATACATCTTTATTCTCTCCGTCTGCAGTACTCCAGCAATGAGCATTGAAAGTTTATTTACTAGTGTCTTACATGTTATATTGTGTATGATCAGTAGCGGTTCTAGGCCAGGGGCAAGCCGGGCCGTCGCCTGGAGCGCCATGGTGTCCGGCGGGCGCTAGAAACGCCCACCCTCCTTCCCGGCGCTAAAGTGTTTATGAAGCTTCAGGGGGAGGGAGCGGAGGAGGGAAGGGGCGGCCACAAAGGATGGCGCTGGGCGCAGCAAAGCCTAGCGCCGGCCCTGTGTATGATATAGAGCTCCCTGCTGACATGCGCACTGTACTGCGCACACATTCTATAATACATCTTTATTCTCTCCGTCTGCAGTACTCCAGCAATGAGCATTGAAAGTTTATTTACTAGTGTCTTACGTGTTATATTGTGTATGATATAGGGCTCCCCACAGACATGCGCACTGTACTGCGCACACATTTTATATTACATCTTTATTCTCTCCGTCTGCAGTACTCCAGCAATGAGCAGTAAAAGTTTATTTACTAGTGTCTTACGTGTTATATCGTGTATGATACAGTGCTCCCCGCGGTCATGCGCACTGTACTGCGCACACATTCTATAATACATCTTATATCTCTCTTCTGCAGCTGAGGATGGCGCCATGGACCAAGCGGAATACCTGCCGGAGTCTCTGTTCAGTTGGTGAAACGACTTCAACGGACATCGTCATAACCAGCCGCTGACACGCCAATTGCTTTATGTGAGATTTCATGGCGTCCCTACACGTCGGACGCAGCTCTGTGACATTATATTCTGCTAGAATGAGCCCTTACCGGACACTGCAATATTTTATCCCCTGCGTATTATTTGAGTGACGCTCAGCTAGTCCTGTCTATTTCATTTACAGATAATTAAAATCTACAGCATCAAAATTATAAAGACAACTTCAAATATGATGAATTTATTTTATATCCACAGACCTGAGAAAAATAAAGTTAATCTGACGTATTTTGGTTACATTTGGGTATCGGATTATTGATAACTGGAGTCACTCATTGGGGATTTTTTGCTGCACAGACGTGTAACTTGGACAGCGCAATGGCACAGTGGTTAGCACTGGAGTCATGAGTTTGATTCAGACTAGGGCCCTACCTGTGTGGAGTTTGTATGTTCTCCCCATGTCTGCATGGGTCAGGGAACTCCAACCTCCTCCCACAATCCAAAGAAATACTGGCCGGCTAAATAATGAATTACTAACTAGCCACCGTGTGCTTGTGTGGTGGGGAATGGTAATCTGTACTAAGGCAGGGACTGATGGGAAGGACAGATACTCTCTCTGTAATACACTGCGTAATATAGAAGCGCTGTATAAAACAACTGTAAAAATATCATTGTAGGGGGGAAAAAACCTCCAAGCTCCCAATATTCAATGAGAAGCATCGGACGGTTATCACTTAGTGCCCTAGTACTGGTCCTGTTACCAGAGCTCCAGGGACTAGGTATATGCCAGACCTGGGGGCATCGGAAGCCCATGGGCTACTCTTGTGGGTCTCTGTAATTATGTGATAGCCTTATGTACAGACACAGCGCAGCCTACACACATCCCACTGTAACAGCCACAGACTCAGCAATGCTCGCAGTGGATACAGCTGAAAGCCGCGCAGACAGACTTGGTGGTAACGTCCCTAAACTGGGAGATAACATACGGCTAATTGTCATACTACTGTTATTCTCAGCATATTTTCAGAATAAGGTTTATTTTAGCTCTTATGCATCACATTTCCTCTCCTTTTCTGTATTTCATGTTTAAATATCTATCAGAATCGGACCCTGTTTAATTGAAGATGAGAAGTTGCTGACTGCAATCTACCATATTTCTTGGTAACTCTGTTCCCCACTTCCCTGGAACCATAGCGCTTCTGCTGACAAAGTGTTGCGTTCAGCGGGTTGACAGAATCGCGATGATGTCGCAGTGGACCACTTTCCTGTTGAGCGAGTGTAACCCTCAGTTTTGTGTTAGACGGTATAAAATGATGACTTGTAATAATTTAGACACACAGCGGAGTGAAAGCAATAAAGGTTTAACTATTTCTGCACCACAGATACATATTCAATGGGATAGTCGCACTACACCAGCCAATCTAGTCTAGGTCCCACAGGAGACAAAGCTGCATTACCTATTCCCTGCCACAGGGGGGAGTGAAGGGCATTGTATAACAGCATCCTGAGCCCCCCCTGCTGGTACACAGAGGTATTACAGTTACATGCTGTAAGATTTCAGTTTCTGTACTCTCCATGTTTTTTCTTGCTTCGAGATACCGGACCAAGAGCAAATGTGGACTTAATGTTCTGGCGATCCCTTTCTGCTTCTTCGTCCTCGTTGTACCTCTCATCGCCATCCTCCTCTTCATCTTCACTGTGATGAGGACTGGACGGTTGGGACACTGATGGGGAAGGCGGCACGGAGGACGGTCTAGGGTAGCGGAATCCTTCGGTCTACAGATAAGACGCAGAGATAAAGTGACATTTACCCCACAACATGGACATAGATCCGTTATTTCACAGTCTTATAAAGGGATCAGCGCAGAATGAAGCATACAATAAAGGCATGGGATTATTGTGACTGTAAGCCCCCACAGGCAGGACCCTCCTCCCTCTCCCTCTCCTTCTAGCGCTATCCATGGCACCAGTGCACTGCTGTTCCCGTTTCCCATCCCCAACCAGCGACTCTGATCCTGCGTGTCCAGTCAGCAGTGTAGGCCCTGGGCAAAGCCCCCAACCACCCTTCACGGGAATATACCCTCTGCCACTAAATACGATCTCCTCACCTAGACTTCCAGCTGCCAGGGAGGGATAAGGCAGCTGGTGTATCGGGACAGGAACATACCCTCTGCCACTGAATACAAGGTACCCAGGTGTGGAAATGCCAACAGGAGGATACACTGCTCATTGCATGCACTCACCTGGATTGGATTAAGGTGACACGGGCTGGATTACTCGCAGCTGTACTGAATAAAATGGCTGTTGGGCCGGGAAGTGTTTGTATCACTTGTGCTGTGTGTGTTCCCAGTGTATTGCATGGAGAATAAAGGCCTTTATGGGACATTTTATTATAACTTAATAAACATCCACTTGCTGTATCCTGTGACTTCCAGATTAGCGCAATCGCTTTTCCACTCTCTGGCTGTTCTTAGTGAGCGCAGTGAGCTCACCCTTCCTGTACTACCACCCATAGTCAGTGGCAGCGTGGCCAGACCACATACATGCCCATATATAAGGTCCCAGGTGCCTGTGTGACAGGGACCAAACCTCTGATGGCGCAGTAGGAGGAGTCAGTAACACTTATTAATGGACTGGAGTGGTCCCTAATCCCCTTGGTAGTTGACCCGTGCGGTGGTGCTGAATAGTGACCTTGGTGCCACACTAAGGCGGCCTGGTGCCAGTGACCTCTCCCCGACAGACATGACCATGAGTATCTCACCTTAGGGGGGGCGCTTGGCTCCATCTCAAACTTGTCTGGAAACATCTTACACAGGGACAGGTGTCTGCTGTGTATGTAAAACTGCAAAAAACAACACAACATGAATCAAGAATTTCTCAAACATAACACAATACCCTAAAGCCTGGACGCACAAACGTAACACACTACCCTAAAGCCTGGACACACCCACATAACACACTACCCTAAAGCCTGGACACACCCACATAACACACTACCCTAAAGCCTGGACACACCCACATAACACACTACCCTGAAGCCTGGACACATAAACGTAACACACTACCCTGAAGCCTGGACACATAAACGTAACACACTACCCTGAAGCCTGGACACACAAACGTAACACACTACCCTAAAGACTGGACACACAAACGTAACACATTACCCTGATGGCTGGACACACAAATGTAACACACTACCCTGAAGCCTGGACACACAAACATAACACACTACCCAAATGCTAGGACACACAAACATAACGCACTACCCTAAAGCCTGGACACGCCCACATAACAGACTACCCTAAAGCCTGGACGCACAAACGTAACACACTACCCTAAAGCCTGGACAAACCCACATAACACACTACCCTAAAGCCTGGACACACCCACATAACACACTACCCTAAAGCCTGGACACGCCCACATAACAGACTACCCTAAAGCCTGGACGCACAAACGTAACACACTACCCTAAAGCCTGGACAAACCCACATAACACACTACCCTAAAGCCTGGACACACCCACATAACACACTACCCTAAAGCCTGGACACACCCACATAACACACTACCCTAAAGCCTGGACACACCCACATAACAGACTACCCTAAAGCCTGGACGCACAAACGTAACACACTACCCTAAAGCCTGGACACACCCACATAACACACTACCCTAAAGCCTGGACACACCCACATAACACACTACCCTAAAGCCTGGACACACCCACATAACACACTACCCTGAAGCCTGGACACATAAACGTAACACACTACCCTGAAGCCTGGACACACAAACGTAACACACTACCCTAAAGACTGGACACACAAACGTAACACACTACCCTAAAGCCTGGACACACAAACGTAACACAGTACCCTAAAACCTGGACACACAAACGTAACGCACTACCCTAAAGCCTGGAAACACAAACGTAACGCACTACCCTAAAGCCTGGACACACCCACATAACAGACTACCCTAAAGCCTGGACGCACAAACGTAACACACTACCCTAAAGCCTGGACACACCCACATAACACACTACCCTAAAGCCTGGACACACCCACATAACACACTACCCTAAAGCCTGGACAAACCCACATAACACACTACCCTAAAGCCTGGACACACCCACATAACACACTACCCTAAAGCCTGGACAAACCCACATAACACACTACCCTAAAGCCTGGACACACCCACATAACACACTACCCTGAAGCCTGGACACATAAACGTAACACACTACCCTGAAGCCTGGACACCCAAACGTAACACACTACCCTAAAGCCTGGACACACAAACGTAACACAGTACCCTAAAACCTGGACACACAAACGTAACGCACTACCCTAAAGCCTGGACACACAAACGTAACGCACTACCCTAAAGCCTGGAAACACAAACGTAACGCACTACCCTAAAGCCTGGACACACCCACATAACAGACTACCCTAAAGCCTGGACGCACAAACGTAACACACTACCCTAAAGCCTGGACACACCCACATAACACACTACCCTAAAGCCTGGACACACCCACATAACACACTACCCTAAAGCCTGGACACACCCACATAACACACTACCCTGAAGCCTGGACACACAAACGTAACACACTACCCTAAAGACTGGACACACAAACGTAACACATTACCCTGATGGCTGGACACACAAATGTAACACACTACCCTGAAGCCTGGACACACAAACATAACACACGACCCTAAAGCCTGGACACACAAACGTAACACACTACCCAGATGCCTGGACACAAAAACATAACACAATACCCTGATGCCTGGACACAAAAACATAACACACTACCCTGATGCCTGGATACACAAACGTAACACGCTACCCTGATGCCTGGACACACAAACGTAACACGCTACCCTGAAGCCTGTACACGCAAACTTAACACGCTACCCAGAGGTCTGGACACACAAACGTAACACGCTACCCAGAGGTCTGGATACACAAACGTAACACACTACCCTGATGCCTGGATACACAAACGTAACACACTACGCTGATGCCTGGACACGCTACCCTGATGCCTGGACACGCTACCCTGATGCCTGGACACGCAAACGTAACACGCTACCCAGAGGTCTGGACACACAAACGTAACACACTACCCTGATGCCTGGATACACAAACGTAACACGCTACCCTGATGTCTGGACACACAAACGTAACACGCTACCCTGAGGCCTGGATACACAAATGTAACACGCTACCCAGAGGCCTGGATACACAAACGTAACACGCTACCCTGATGCCTGGACACACAAACGTAACACGCTGCCCAGAGGCCTGGATATACAAACGTAACACGGTACCCAGAGGCCTGGACACACAAACGTAACACACTACCCAGAGGCCTGGATACACAAACGTAACACACTACCCAGAGGACTGCATACACAAACGTAACACACTACCCAGAGGCCTGGATACACAAACGTAACACACTACCCAGAGGCCTGGATACACAAACGTAACACTACCCAGAGGCCTGGATACACAAACGTAACACACTACCCTGATGCCTGGATACACAAACGTAACACGCTACCCTGATGCCTGGATACACAAACGTAACACGCTACCCTGATGCCTGGATACACAAACGTAACACACTACCCTGATGCCTGGATACACAAACGTAACACGCTACTCTGATGCCTGGACACACAAACGTAACACGCTGCCCAGAGGCCTGGATATACAAACGTTAAACGGTACCCAGAGGCCTGGACACACAAACGTAACACACTACCCAGAGGCCTGGATACACAAACGTAACACACTACCCAGAGGCCTGGATACACAAACGTAACACTACCCAGAGGCCTGGATACACAAATGTAACACACTACCCAGAGGCCTGGATACACAAACGTAACACACTACCCAGAGGCCTGGATACACAAACGTAACACACTACCCAGAGGCCTGGATACACAAACGTAACACACTACCCAGAGGCCTGGATACACAAACGTAACACACTACCCAGAGGCCTGGATACACAAACGTAACACACTACCCAGGGGCCTGGATACACAAACGTAACACACTACCCAGAGGCCTGGATACACAAACGTAACACACAACCCAGAGGCCTGGATACACAAACGTAACACTACCCAGAGGCCTGGACACACAAATGTAACACGCTACCCAGAGGCCTGGACACACAAACGTAACACTACCCAGAGGCCTGGATACACAAACGTAACACTACCCAGAGGCCTGGATACACAAACGTAACACACTACCCTGAGGCCTGGATACACAAACGTAACACACTACCCAGAGGCCTGGATACACAAACGTAACACTACCCAGAGGCCTGGATACACAAATGTAACACGCTACCCAGAGGCCTGGATACACAAACGTAACACACTACCCAGAGGCCTGGATACACAAACGTAACACACTACCCAGAGGCCTGGATACACAAACGTAACACTACCCAGAGGCCTGGATACACAAACGTAACACGCTACCCAGAGGCCTGGATACACAAACGTAACACACTACCCAGAGGCCTGGATACACAAACGTAACACACTACCCAGAGGCCTGGATACACAAACGTAACACACTACCCAGAGGCCTGGATACACAAACGTAACACACTACCCAGAGGCCTGGATACACAAATGTAACACACTACCCTGAGGCCTGGATACACAAACGAAACACACTACCCAGAGGCCTGGATACACAAATGTAACACTACCCAGAGGCCTGGATACACAAACGTAACACACTACCCTGAGGCCTGGATACACAAACGTAACACACTACCCAGAGGCCTGGATACACAAACGTAACACTACCCAGAGGCCTGGATACACAAATGTAACACGCTACCCAGAGGCCTGGATACACAAACGTAACACACTACCCAGAGGCCTGGATACACAAACGTAACACACTACCCAGAGGCCTGGATACACAAACGTAACACTACCCAGAGGCCTGGATACACAAATGTAACACGCTACCCAGAGGCCTGGATACACAAACGTAACACGCTACCCAGAGGCCTGGATACACAAACGTAACACACTACCCAGAGGCCTGGATACACAAACGTAACGCACTACCCTAAAGCCTGAACACACAAACATAACACACTACCCTAATGCCAGGACACACAAACGTAACGCACTACCCTAAAGCCTGGACACGCCCACATAACAGACTACCCTAAAGCCTGGACGCACAAACGTAACACACTACCCTAAAGCCTGGACACACAAACGTAACGCACTACCCTAAAGCCTGGACACGCCCACATAACACACTACCCTAAAGCCTGGACAAACCCACATAACACACTACCCTAAAGCCTGGACACACCCACATAACACACTACCCTAAAGCCTGGACACACCCACATAACACACTACCCTGAAGCCTGGACACATAAACGTAACACACTACCCTGAAGCCTGGACACCCAAACGTAACACACTACCCTAAAGCCTGGACACACAAACGTAACACAGTACCCTAAAACCTGGACACACAAACGTAACGCACTACCCTAAAGCCTGGAAACACAAACGTAACGCACTACCCTAAAGCCTGGACACACCCACATAACAGACTACCCTAAAGCCTGGACTCACAAACGTAACACACTACCCTAAAGCCTGGACACACCCACATAACACACTACCCTAAAGCCTGGACAAACCCACATAACACACTACCCTAAAGCCTGGACACACCCACATAACACACTACCCTAAAGCCTGGACACACCCACATAACACACTACCCTGAAGCCTGGACACATAAACGTAACACACTACCCTGAAGCCTGGACACACAAACGTAACACACTACCCAGAGGCCTGGATACACAAATGTAACACACTACCCAGAGGCCTGGATACACAAACGTAACACACTACCCAGAGGCCTGGATACACAAACGTAACACACTACCCAGAGGCCTGGATACACAAACGTAACACACTACCCAGAGGCCTGGATACACAAACGTAACACACTACCCAGAGGCCTGGATACACAAACGTAACACTACCCAGAGGCCTGGATACACAAACGTAACACTACCCAGAGGCCTGGATACACAAACGTAACACACTACCCTGAGGCCTGGATACACAAACGTAACACACTACCCAGAGGCCTGGATACACAAACGTAACACACTACCCAGGGGCCTGGATACACAAACGTAACACACTACCCAGAGGCCTGGATACACAAACGTAACACACTACCCTGAGGCCTGGATACACAAACGTAACACTACCCAGAGGCCTGGATACACAAATGTAACACGCTACCCAGAGGCCTGGATACACAAACGTAACACACTACCCAGAGGCCTGGATACACAAACGTAACACACTACCCAGAGGCCTGGATACACAAACGTAACACTACCCAGAGGCCTGGATACACAAATGTAACACGCTACCCAGAGGCCTGGATACACAAACGTAACACGCTACCCAGAGGCCTGGATACACAAACGTAACACACTACCCAGAGGCCTGGATACACAAACGTAACGCACTACCCTAAAGCCTGAACACACAAACATAACACACTACCCTAATGCCAGGACACACAAACGTAACGCACTACCCTAAAGCCTGGACACGCCCACATAACAGACTACCCTAAAGCCTGGACGCACAAACGTAACACACTACCCTAAAGCCTGGACACACAAACGTAACGCACTACCCTAAAGCCTGGACACGCCCACATAACACACTACCCTAAAGCCTGGACAAACCCACATAACACACTACCCTAAAGCCTGGACAAACCCACATAACACACTACCCTAAAGCCTGGACACACCCACATAACACACTACCCTAAAGCCTGGACACACCCACATAACACACTACCCTGAAGCCTGGACACATAAACGTAACACACTACCCTGAAGCCTGGACACCCAAACGTAACACACTACCCTAAAGCCTGGACACACAAACGTAACACAGTACCCTAAAACCTGGACACACAAACGTAACGCACTACCCTAAAGCCTGGAAACACAAACGTAACGCACTACCCTAAAGCCTGGACACACCCACATAACAGACTACCCTAAAGCCTGGACTCACAAACGTAACACACTACCCTAAAGCCTGGACACACCCACATAACACACTACCCTAAAGCCTGGACAAACCCACATAACACACTACCCTAAAGCCTGGACACACCCACATAACACACTACCCTAAAGCCTGGACACACCCACATAACACACTACCCTGAAGCCTGGACACATAAACGTAACACACTACCCTGAAGCCTGGACACACAAACGTAACACACTACCCAGAGGCCTGGATACACAAATGTAACACACTACCCAGAGGCCTGGATACACAAACGTAACACACTACCCAGAGGCCTGGATACACAAACGTAACACACTACCCAGAGGCCTGGATACACAAACGTAACACACTACCCAGAGGCCTGGATACACAAACGTAACACACTACCCAGAGGCCTGGATACACAAACGTAACACTACCCAGAGGCCTGGATACACAAACGTAACACTACCCAGAGGCCTGGATACACAAACGTAACACACTACCCTGAGGCCTGGATACACAAACGTAACACACTACCCAGAGGCCTGGATACACAAACGTAACACACTACCCAGGGGCCTGGATACACAAACGTAACACACTACCCAGAGGCCTGGATACACAAACGTAACACACTACCCTGAGGCCTGGATACACAAACGTAACACACTACCCAGAGGCCTGGATACACAAATGTAACACACTACCCTGAGGCCTGGATACACAAACGTAACACACTACCCAGAGGGCTGGATACACAAATGTAACATGCTACCCGAAGTCTAAATAAACAAATATAATATGCTACCCAAGGCTTGAACAGACAAAGACAAACATAAAACGTTACACAGGAACATGGGTATACATAATACGCTAACCCAAACCCTGGACACATACTCAAATGTAGCATATTGCTTGAAGCTTTGACATACAAACATAACATGCGTCCCTGGGGTACATATATAATGTACTGTAGAGTGAGACAGTCGACAACATAGTAATACCATCTGCAGGAAATGTGTGTGTATTAATGTGTATATATATATATATACACACACATAGTACAAGCACAGTCCTATGCAAAAGTTTAGGCAAATTTCATGTTTCAACGACAGTGAAGAAGTTGGCATGACATCTGCCGTATGTGAGGTATTTCTGCACAATTTAATGTATAATTTAATTATAAGGTAATTGCCACATTATGCAGAGTAAAAATGAAAATGGTGAATGCAGCAGAGATATCGCTTGGGTGACAAAGACCACTGAGAGCATGAATAGAAATGAGGATGACAGGAGGAGTAGTCCCAGCAGTGTAGGGTGATGCACGGCCGGTCACCTGGGCAGACATTAGGCAAGTGAGTCACACATGCAGCGGTCGGACACTGAGCTGGTCACCTGGGCAGACATTAGGCAAGTGAGTCACACATGCAGCGGTCAGACACTGAGCAGGTGACGTGGGCAGACATTAGGCAGGTGAGTCACACATGCAGCGGTCAGACACTGAGCAGGTGACGTGGGCAGACATTAGGCAGGTGAGTCACACATGCAGCGGTCGGACACTGGGCAGGTAACGTGGGCAGACATTAGGAAGGTGAGTCACACATGCAGCGGTCAGACACTGAGCAGGTGACGTAGGCAGACATTAGGCAGGTGAATCACACATGCAGTGGACACTGAGCAGGTCACGTGGGCAGACATTAGGCAGGTGAGTCACACATGCAGCGGACACTGAGCAGGTGACGTGGGCAGACATTAGGCAGGTGAGTCACACATGCAGCGGACACTGAGCAGGTGACATGGGCAGACATTAGGCAGGTGAGTCACACATACAGCGGACACTGAGCAGGTGACGTAGGCAGACATTAGGCAGGAGAGTCACACATGCAGTGGACACTGAGCAGGTCACCTGGGCAGACATTAGGCAGATGAGTCACACATGCAGCGGTCAGACACTGAGCAGGTGACGTGGGCAGACATTAGGCAGGAGAGTCACACATGCAGCGGTCAGACACTGAGCAGGTGACGTGGGCAGACATTAGGCAGGAGAGTCACACATGCAGCGGTCAGACACTGAGCAGGTGACGTGGGCAGACATTAGGCAGGAGAGTCACACATGCAGCGGTTGGACACTGAGCAGGTGACGTGGGCAGACATTAGGCAGGAGAGTCACACATGCAGCGGTTGGACACTGGGCAGGTGACGTGGGCAGACATTAGGCAGGTGAGTCACACATGCAGCGGTCAGACACTGAGCAGGTGACGTGGGCAGACATTAGGCAGGAGAGTCACACATGAAGTGGACACTGAGCAGGTCACCTGGGCAGACATTAGGCAGGTGAGTCACACATGCAGCGGACACTGAGCAGGTCACCTGGGCAGACATTAGGCAGGTGAGTCACACATCCAGCGGTTGGACACTGGGCAGGTGACGTGGGCAGACATTAGGCAGGTGAGTCACACATGCAGCGGTCGGACACTGAGCAGGTGACGTGGGCAGACATTAGGCAGGTGAGTCACACATGCAGCGGACACTGAGCAGGTGACATAGGCAGACATTAGGCAGGAGAGTCACACATGCAGCGGACACTGAGCAGGTCACCTGGGCAGACATTAGGCAGGTGAGTCACACATGCAGCGGTCACTGAGCAGGTCACCTGGGCAGACATTAGGCAGGTGAGTCACACATCCAGCGGTTGGACACTGGGCAGGTGACGTGGGCAGACATTAGGCAGGTGAGTCACACATGCAGAGTTCAGACACTGAGCAGGTGACGTGGGCAGACATTAGGCAGGTGAGTCACACATGCAGCGGTCAGACACTGAGCAGGTGACGTGGGCAGACATTAGGCAGGTGAGTCACACATGCAGCGGTCGGACACTGGGCAGGTGACGTGGGCAGACATTAGGAAGGTGAGTCACACATGCAGCGGTCAGACACTGAGCAGGTGACGTGGGCAGACATTAGGCGGTGAGTCACACATGCAGCGGTCAGACACTGAGCAGGTGACGTAGGCAGACATTATGCAGGTGAGTCACACATGCAGTGGACACTGAGCAGGTCACGTGGGCAGACATTAGGCAGGTGAGTCACACATGCAGCGGACACTGAGCAGGTGACGTGGGCAGACATTAGGCAGGTGAGTCACACATGCAGCAGACACTGAGCAGGTGACGTGGGCAGACATTAGGCAGGTGAGTCACGCATACAGCGGACACTGAGCAGGTGACGTAGGCAGACATTAGGCAGGAGAGTCACACATGCAGTGGACACTGAGCAGGTCACCTGGGCAGACATTAGGCAGGTGAGTCACACATGCAGCGGTCAGACACTGAGCAGGTGACGTGGGCAGACATTAGGCAGGTGAGTCACACATGCAGCGGTCGGACACTGAGCAGGTGACGTGGGCAGACATTAGGCAGGTGAGTCACACATCCAGCGGTCGGACACTGAGCAGGTGACATGGGCAGACATTAGGCAGCTGAGTCACACATGCAGTGGACACTGAGCAGGTGACGTGGGCAGACATTAGCCAGGTGAGTCACACATGCAGTGGACACTGAGCAGGTGACGTGGGCAGACATTAGGCAGGTGAGTCACACATGCAGCGGACACTGAGCAGGTGACATAGGCAGACATTAGGCAGGAGAGTCACACATGCAGTGGACACTGAGCAGGTCACCTGGGCAGACATTAGGCAGGTGAGTCACACATGCAGCGGACACTGAGCAGGTCACCTGGGCAGACATTAGGCAGGTGAGTCACACATGCAGCGGTCACTGAGCAGGTCACCTGGGCAGACTTTAGGCAGGTGAGTCACACATCCAGCGGTTGGACACTGGGCAGGGGACGTGGGCAGACATTAGGCAGGTGAGTCACACATGCAGAGGTCGGACACTGAGCAGGTGACGTGGGCAGACATTAGGCAGGTGAGTCACACATGCAGCGGTCGGACACTGAGCAGGTGACGTGGGCAGACATTAGGCAGGTGAGTCACACATGCAGTGGACACTGAGCAGGTGACGTGGGCAGACATTAGGCAGGTGAGTCACACATGCAGTGGTCACTGAGCAGGTCACCTGGGCAGATATTAGGCAGGTGAGTCACACATCCAGCGGTTGAACACTGGGCAGGTGACGTGGGCAGACATGCAGTGGACACTGAACAGGTGACGTGGGCAGACATTAGGCAGGTGAGTCACACATCCAGCGGTCGGACACTGAGCAGGTGACATGGGCAGACATTAGGCAGCTGAGTCACACATGCAGTGGACACTGAGCAGGTGACGTGGGCAGACATTAGCCAGGTGAGTCACACATGCAGTGGACACTGAGCAGGTGACGTGGGCAGACATTAGGTAGGTGAGTCACACATGCAGCGGTCAGACACTGAGCACGTCACCTGGGCAGACATTAGGCTGAAGAATTACACATGCAGCGGTCGGACACTGTGCAGGTGACGTGAGCAGACATTAGAGGAGAGTTACACATGCAGCGGTTGGACATTGAGCAGGACACCTGGGCAGACATTAGGCAGGAGAATCACACATCCAGTGGCCACAGAGCAGGTGACGTAAGCAGACATTAGGAAGGTGAGTCACACATCCAGCGGTCTGACACTGAGCAGGTGACGTGGGCAGACATTAGGCAGGAGAGTCACACATACAGAGGTCGGACACTGAGCAGGTGACGTGGGCAGACATTAGGCAGGTGAGTCACACATGCAGTGGACACTGAACAGGTGATGTGGGCAGACATTAGGCAGGTGAGTCACACATGCAGTGGACACTGAACAGGTTGCGTGGGCAGACATTAGGCAGGTGAGTCACACATCCAGCGGTCGGACACTGAGCAGGTGACGTGGGCAGACATTAGGCAGGTGAGTCACACATGCAGAGGTCGGACACTGAGCAGGTGACGTGGGCAGACATTAGGCAGGTGAGTCACACATGCAGTGGACACTGAACAGGTGACGTGGGCAGACATTAGGCAGGTGAGTCACACATGCAGTGGACACTGAACAGGTGACGTGGGCAGACATTAGGCAGGTTAGTCACACATGCAGTGGACACTGAGCAGGTGATGTGGGCAGACATTAGGCAGGTGAGTCACACATGCAGTGGACACTGAGCAGGTGTCGTGGTCAGACATTAGGTAGCTGAGTCAAAATTGCAGTGGACACTGAGCAGGTGACGTGGGCAGACATTAGGCAGATGAGTCACACATGCAGCTGTCAGACACTGAGCAGGTGACGTGGGCAGACATTAGGCAGGAGAGTCACACATGCATCGGTCGGACACTGAGCAGGTCACCTGGGCAGACATTAGGCAGGTGAGTCACACATGCATCGGTCGGACACTGAGCAGGTGATGTGGGCAGACATTATTCAGGTGAGTCACACATGCAGCGGTCGGACACTGAGCAGGTGATGTGGGCAGACATTAGGCAGGTGAGTCACACATGCAGCGGTCGGACACTGAGCAAGTGATGTGGGCAGACATTAGACAGGTGAGTCACACATGCAGCGGACACTGAGCAGGTGACGTAGGCAGACATTAGGCAGGAGAGTCACACATGCAGCGGTCACTGAGCAGGTCACCTGGGCAGACATTAGGCAGGTGAGTCACACATCCAGCAGTTGGACACTGGGCAGGTGACGTGGGCAGACATGCAGTGGACACTGAACAGGTCACCTGGGCAGACATTAGGCAGGTGAGACACACATCCAGCGGTCGGACACTGAGCAGGTGACGTGGGCAGACATTAGGCAGGTGAGTCACACATCCAGTGGTCGGACACTGAACAGGTGACGTGGGCAGACATTAGGCAGGTGAGTCACACATCCAGCGGTCGGACACTGAACAGGTGACGTGGGCAGACATTAGGCAGGTGAGTCACACATCCAGCGGTTGGACACGGAGCAGGTGACGTGGGCAGACATTAGGCAGGTGAGTCACACATCCAGCAGTCGGACACTGAGCAGGTGACGTGGGCAGACATTAGGCAGGTGAGTCACACATGCAGTGGACACTGAGCTGGTGTCGTGGTCAGACATTAGGTAGCTGAGTCAAAATTGCAGTGGACACTGAGCAGGTGACGTGGGCAGACATTAGGCAGATGAGTCACACATGCAGCTGTCAGACACTGAGCAGGTGACGTGGGCAGACATTAGGCAGGTGAGTCACACATGCAGCGGTCGGACACTGAGCAGGTGACGTGGGCAGACATTAGGCAGGTGAGTCACACATGCAGTGGACACTGAACAGGTGATGTGGGCAGACATTAGGCAGGTGAGTCACACATGCAGTGGACACTAAACAGGTGACGTGGGCAGACATTAGGCAGGTGAGTCACACATCCAGCGGTTGGACACTGAGCAGGTGACGTGGGCAGACATTAGGCAGGTGAGTCACACATGCAGAGGTCGGACACTGAGCAGGTGACGTGGGCATACATTAGGCAGGTGAGTCACACATGCAGTGGACACTGAACAGGTGACGTGGGCAGACATTAGGCAGGTGAGTCACACATGCAGTGGACACTGAACAGGTGACGTTGGCAGACATTAGGCAGGTTAGTCACATGCAGTGGACACTGAACAGGTGACGTGGGCAGACATTAGGCAGGTGAGTCACACTTGCAGATGAGTCACACATGCAGCTGTCAGACACTGAGCAGGTGACGTGGGCAGACATTAGGCAGGAGAGTCACACATGCATCGGTCGGACACTGAGCAGGTCACCTGGGCAGACATTAGGCAGGTGAGTCACACATGCAGCGGTCGGACACTGAGCAGGTGATGTGGGCAGACATTAGGCAGGTGAGTCACACATGCAGATGAGTCACACATGCATCGGTCGGACACTGTGCAGGTGATGTGGGCAGACATTAGGCAGGTGAGTCACACATGCAGCGGTCGGACACTGAGCAGGTGATGTGGGCAGACATTAGGCAGGTGAGTCACACATGCAGCGGTCGGACACTGAGCAGGTGATGTGGGCAGACATTAGACAGGTGAGTCACACATGCAGCGGACACTGAGCAGGTGACGTAGGCAGACATTAGGCAGGAGAGTCACACATGCAGCGGTCACTGAGCAGGTCACCTGGGCAGACATTAGGCAGGTGAGTCACACATCCAGCAGTTGGACACTGGGCAGGTGACGTGGGCAGACATGCAGTGGACACTGAGCAGGTGACGTGGGCAGACATTAGAGGAGAGTTACACATGCAGCGGTCGGACATTGAGCAGGTCACGTGGTCAGACCTTAGGCAGGTGAGTCACACATGCAGCGGACACTGAGCAGGACACCTGGGCAGACATTAGGCAGGTGAGTCACACATGCAGCGGACACTGAGCAGGACACCTGGGCAGACATTAGGCAGGTGAGTCACACATGCAGCGGTTGGACACTGAGCAGGTAACGTGGGCAGACATTAGGCAGGTGAGTCACACATCCAGCGGTCGGACACTGAGTAGGTCACCTGGGCAGACATTAGGCAGGTGATTCACACATGCATCGGACGGACACTGAGCAGGTCACCTGGGCAGACATTAGGCAGGTGAGTCACACATGCATCGGTCGGACACTGAGCAGGTGACGTGGGCAGACATTAGGCAGGTGAGTCACACTTGCAGTGGACACTGAGCAGGTGACGTGGGCAGACATTAGGCAGGTGAGGCACACATGCAATGGACACTCAGCAGGTCATGTGGGCAGACATTAGGCAGGTGAGTCACACCTGCAGCGGTCACGGAGCAGGTCAGCTGGGCAGACATTAGGCAGGTGAGTCACACATCCAGTGGTCGGTCACTGAGCAGGTGACATGGGCAGACATTAGGCAGGTGAGTCACACATGCAGTGGACTCTGAAAAGGTGACGTGGGCAGACATTAGGCAGGTGATTCACACATGCAGTGGACACTCAGCAGGTCACGTGGTCAGACCTTAGGCAGGTGAGTCACACATGCAGCGGACACTGAGCAGGACACCTGGGCAGACATTAGCCAGGTGAGTCACACATGCAGCGGACACTGAGCAGGACACCTGGCCAGACATTAGGCAGGTGAGTTACACATGCAGCGGTTGGACACTGAGCAGGTAATGTGGGCAGACATTAGGCAGGTGAGTCACACATCCAGCGGTCGGACACTGAGCAGGTGACGTGGGCAGACATTAGGCAGGTGAGTCACACATCCAGCGGTCGGACACTGAACAGGTGACGTGGGCAGACATTAGGCAGGTGAGTCACACATCCAGCGGTCGGACACTGAGCAGGTGATGTGGGCAGACATTAGGCAGGTGAGTCACACATCCAGCGGTCGGACACTGAGCAGGTGACGTGGGCAGACATTAGGCAGGTGAGTCACACATGCAGTGGACACTGAGCAGGTGTCGTGGTCAGACATTAGGTAGCTGAGTCAAAATTGCAGTGGACACTGAGCAGGTGACGTGGGCAGACATTAGGCAGATGAGTCACACATGCAGCTGTCAGACACTGAGCAGGTGACATGGGCAGACATTAGGCAGGAGAGTCACACATGCATCGGTCGGACACTGAGCAGGTCACCTGGGCAGACATTAGGCAGGTGAGTCACACATGCATCGGTCGGACACTGAGTAGGTGACGTGGGCAGAAATTAGGCAGGTGAGTCACACATGCAGTGGACACTGAGCAGGTGACGTGGGCAGATATTAGGCAGGTGAGTCACACATCCAGCGGTCGCACACTGAGCAGGTGAAGTGGGCAGACATTAGGCAGGTGAGTCACACATGCAGCGGTCGGACACAGAGCAGGTGACGTGGGCAGACATTAGGCAGGTGAGTCACACATGCAGCGGTCGGACACTGAGCAGGTGACGTGGGCAGACATTAGGCAGGTGAGTCACACATGCAGTGGACACTGAACAGGTGACGTGGGCAGACATTAGGCAGGTGAGTCACACATGCAGTGGACACTGAACAGGTGACGTGGGCAGACATTAGGCAGGTGAGTCACACATGCAGTGGACACTGAGCAGGTTGCATGGGCAGACATTAGGCAGGTGAGTCACACATCCAGCGGTCGGACACTGAGCAGGTGACGTGGGCAGACATTAGGCAGGTGAGTCACACATGCAGAGGTCGGACACTGAGCAGGTGACATGGGCATACATTAGGCAGGTGAGTCACACATGCAGTGGACACTGAACAGGTGACGTGGGCAGACATTAGGCAGGTGAGTCACACATGCAGTGGACACTGAACAGGTGACGTTGGCAGATATTAGGCAGGTTAGTCACATGAAGTGGACACTGAACAGGTGACGTGGGCAGACATTAGGCAGGTGAGTCACACATGCAGTGGACACTGAGCAGGTGTCGTGGTCAGACATCAGGTAGCTGAGTCAAAAATACAGTGGACACTGAGCAGGTGACGTGGGCAGACATTAGGCAGATGAGCCACACATGCAGCTGTCAGACACTGAGCAGGTGACGTGGGCAGACATTAGGCAGGAGAGTCACACATGCAGCGTTCGGACACTGAGCAGGTGATGTGGGCAGACATTAGACAGGTGAGTCACACATGCAGCGGACACTGAGCAGGTGACGTAGGCAGACATTAGGCTGGAGAGTCACACATGCAGCAGTCACTGAGCAGGTCACCTGGGCAGACATTAGGCAGGTGAGTCACACATCCAGCAGTCGGACACTGGGCAGGTGACGTGGGCAGACATGCAGTGGACACTGAACAGGTGACGTGGGCAGACATTAGGCAGGTGAGTCACACATCCAGCGATCGGACACTGAGCAGGTGACGTGGGCAGACATTAGGCAGGTGAGTCACACATGCAGCGGTCGGACACTGAACAGGTGACGTGGGCAGACATTAGGCAGGTGAGTCACACATCCAGCGATCGGACACTGAGCAGGTGACGTGGGCAGACATTAGGCAGGTGAGTCACACATGCAGTGGACACTGAACAGGTGACGTGGGCAGACATTAGGCAGGTGAGTCACACATGCAGTGGACACTGAACAGGTGACGTGGGCAGACATTAGGCAGGTGAGTCACACATGCAGTGGACACTGAGCAGGTTGCATGGGCAGACATTAGGCAGGTGAGTCACACATCCAGCGGTCGGACACTGAGCAGGTGACGTGGGCAGACATTAGGCAGGTGAGTCACACATGCAGAGGTCGGACACTGAGCAGGTGACATGGGCATACATTAGGCAGGTGAGTCACACATGCAGTGGACACTGAACAGGTGACGTGGGCAGACATTAGGCAGGTGAGTCACACATGCAGTGGACACTGAACAGGTGACGTTGGCAGATATTAGGCAGGTTAGTCACATGAAGTGGACACTGAACAGGTGACGTGGGCAGACATTAGGCAGGTGAGTCACACATGCAGTGGACACTGAGCAGGTGTCGTGGTCAGACATCAGGTAGCTGAGTCAAAAATACAGTGGACACTGAGCAGGTGACGTGGGCAGACATTAGGCAGATGAGCCACACATGCAGCTGTCAGACACTGAGCAGGTGACGTGGGCAGACATTAGGCAGGAGAGTCACACATGCATCGGTCGGACACTGAGCAGGTCACCTGGGCACACATTAGGTAGGTGAGTCACACATGCATCGGTCGGACACTGAGCAGGTGATGTGGGCAGACATTAGGCAGGTGAGCCACACATGCAGCGGTCGGACACTGAGCAGGTGATGTGGGCAGACATTAGGCTGGTGAGTCACACATGCAGCGTTCGGACACTGAGCAGGTGATGTGGGCAGACATTAGACAGGTGAGTCACACATGCAGCGGACACTGAGCAGGTGACGTAGGCAGACATTAGGCTGGAGAGTCACACATGCAGCAGTCACTGAGCAGGTCACCTGGGCATACATTAGGCAGGTGAGTCACACATCCAGCAGTCGGACACTGGGCAGGTGACGTGGGCAGACATGCAGTGGACACTGAACAGGTGACGTGGGCAGACATTAGGCAGGTGAGTCACACATCCAGCGATCGGACACTGAGCAGGTGACGTGGGCAGACATTAGGCAGGTGAGTCACACATCCAGTGGTCGGACACTGAGCAGGTGACGTGGGCAGACATTAGGCAGGTGAGTCACACATGCAGTGGACACTGAGCAGGTCACCTGGGTAGACATTAGGCAGGAGAATTACACATGCAGCGGTCGGACACTGAGCAGGTGACGTGGGCAGACATTAGAGGAAAGTTACTCATGCAGCGGTCGGACATTGAGCAGGTCACGTGGTCAGACCTTAGGCAGGTGAGTCACACATCCAGTGGTCGGACACTGAGCAGGTGACGTGGGCAGACATTAGGCAGGTGAGTCACACATGCAGCGGACACTGAGCAGGACACCTGGGCAGACATTAGGCAGGTGAGTCACACATGCAGCGGACACTGAGCAGGACACCTGGGCAGACATTAGGCAGGTGAGTCACACATGCAGCGGTTGGACACTGAGCAGGTAACGTGGGCAGACATTAGGCAGGTGAGTCAAACATCCAGCGGTCGGACACTGAGCAGGTCACCTGGGCAGACATTAGGCAGGTGAGTCACACATGCATCGGTCAGACACTGAGCAGGTCACCTGGGCAGACATTAGGAAGGTGAGTCACATATGCATCGGTCGGACACTGAGCAGGTGATGTGGGCAGACATTAGACAGGTGAGTCTCACATGCAGCGGACACTGAGCAGGTGACGGGGGCAGACATTAGGCAGGTGAGTCACACTTGCAGTGGACACTGAGCAGGTGACATGGGCAGACATTAGGCAGGTGAGTCACATGCAATGGACACTCAGCAGGTCATGTGGGCAGACATTAGGCAGGTGAGTCACACCTGCAGCGGTCACTGAGCAGGTCACCTGGGCAGACATTAGGCAGGTGAGTCACACATCCAGTGGTCGGTCACTGAGCAGGTGACATGGGCAGACATTAGGCAGGTGAGTCACACATGCAGTGGACACTGAGCAGGTGACATGGGCAGACATTAGGCAGGTGAGTCACACATGCATCGGTCGGACACTGAGCAGGTCACCTGGGCAGACATTAGGCAGGTGAGTCACACATGCAGCGGTCGGACACTGAGCAGGTGATGTGGGCAGACATTAGGCAGGTGAGTCACACATGCAGATGAGTCACACATGCATCGGTCGGACACTGTGCAGGTGATGTGGGCAGACATTAGGCAGGTGAGTCACACATGCAGCGGTCGGACACTGAGCAGGTGATGTGGGCAGACATTAGGCAGGTGAGTCACACATGCAGCGGTCGGACACTGAGCAGGTGATGTGGGCAGACATTAGACAGGTGAGTCACACATGCAGCGGACACTGAGCAGGTGACGTAGGCAGACATTAGGCAGGAGAGTCACACATGCAGCGGTCACTGAGCAGGTCACCTGGGCAGACATTAGGCAGGTGAGTCACACATCCAGCAGTTGGACACTGGGCAGGTGACGTGGGCAGACATGCAGTGGACACTGAGCAGGTGACGTGGGCAGACATTAGAGGAGAGTTACACATGCAGCGGTCGGACATTGAGCAGGTCACGTGGTCAGACCTTAGGCAGGTGAGTCACACATGCAGCGGACACTGAGCAGGACACCTGGGCAGACATTAGGCAGGTGAGTCACACATGCAGCGGACACTGAGCAGGACACCTGGGCAGACATTAGGCAGGTGAGTCACACATGCAGCGGTTGGACACTGAGCAGGTAACGTGGGCAGACATTAGGCAGGTGAGTCACACATCCAGCGGTCGGACACTGAGCAGGTCACCTGGGCAGACATTAGGCAGGTGATTCACACATGCATCGGACGGACACTGAGCAGGTCACCTGGGCAGACATTAGGCAGGTGAGTCACACATGCATCGGTCGGACACTGAGCAGGTGACGTGGGCAGACATTAGGCAGGTGAGTCACACTTGCAGTGGACACTGAGCAGGTGACGTGGGCAGACATTAGGCAGGTGAGGCACACATGCAATGGACACTCAGCAGGTCATGTGGGCAGACATTAGGCAGGTGAGTCACACCTGCAGCGGTCACGGAGCAGGTCAGCTGGGCAGACATTAGGCAGGTGAGTCACACATCCAGTGGTCGGTCACTGAGCAGGTGACATGGGCAGACATTAGGCAGGTGAGTCACACATGCAGTGGACTCTGAAAAGGTGACGTGGGCAGACATTAGGCAGGTGATTCACACATGCAGTGGACACTCAGCAGGTCACGTGGTCAGACCTTAGGCAGGTGAGTCACACATGCAGCGGACACTGAGCAGGACACCTGGGCAGACATTAGCCAGGTGAGTCACACATGCAGCGGACACTGAGCAGGACACCTGGCCAGACATTAGGCAGGTGAGTTACACATGCAGCGGTTGGACACTGAGCAGGTAATGTGGGCAGACATTAGGCAGGTGAGTCACACATCCAGCGGTCGGACACTGAGCAGGTGACGTGGGCAGACATTAGGCAGGTGAGTCACACATCCAGCGGTCGGACACTGAACAGGTGACGTGGGCAGACATTAGGCAGGTGAGTCACACATCCAGCGGTCGGACACTGAGCAGGTGATGTGGGCAGACATTAGGCAGGTGAGTCACACATGCAGCGGTCGGACACTGAGCAGGTGATGTGGGCAGACATTAGACAGGTGAGTCACACATGCAGCGGACACTGAGCAGGTGACGTAGGCAGACATTAGGCAGGAGAGTCACACATGCAGCGGTCACTGAGCAGGTCACCTGGGCAGACATTAGGCAGGTGAGTCACACATCCAGCGATCGGACACTGAGCAGGTGACGTGGGCAGACATTAGGCAGGTGAGTCACACATCCAGTGGTCGGACACTGAGCAGGTGACGTGGGCAGACATTAGGCAGGTGAGTCACACATGCAGTGGACACTGAGCAGGTCACCTGGGTAGACATTAGGCAGGAGAATTACACATGCAGCGGTCGGACACTGAGCAGGTGGCGTGGGCAGACATTAGAGGAAAGTTACTCATGCAGCGGTCGGACATTGAGCAGGTCACGTGGTCAGACCTTAGGCAGGTGAGTCACACATCCAGTGGTCGGACACTGAGCAGGTGACGTGGGCAGACATTAGGCAGGTGAGTCACACATGCAGTGGACACTGAGCAGGTGTCGTGGTCAGACATTAGGTAGCTGAGTCAAAATTGCAGTGGACACTGAGCAGGTGACGTGGGCAGACATTAGGCAGATGAGTCACACATGCAGCTGTCAGACACTGAGCAGGTGACATGGGCAGACATTAGGCAGGAGAGTCACACATGCATCGGTCGGACACTGAGCAGGTCACCTGGGCAGACATTAGGCAGGTGAGTCACACATGCATCGGTCGGACACTGAGTAGGTGACGTGGGCAGAAATTAGGCAGGTGAGTCACACATGCAGTGGACACTGAGCAGGTGACGTGGGCAGATATTAGGCAGGTGAGTCACACATCCAGCGGTCGCACACTGAGCAGGTGAAGTGGGCAGACATTAGGCAGGTGAGTCACACATGCAGCGGTCGGACACTGAGCAGGTGACGTGGGCAGACATTAGGCAGGTGAGTCACACATGCAGCGGTCGGACACTGAGCAGGTGACGTGGGCAGACATTAGGCAGGTGAGTCACACATGCAGTGGACACTGAACAGGTGACGTGGGCAGACATTAGGCAGGTGAGTCACACATGCAGTGGACACTGAACAGGTGACGTGGGCAGACATTAGGCAGGTGAGTCACACATGCAGTGGACACTGAGCAGGTTGCATGGGCAGACATTAGGCAGGTGAGTCACACATCCAGCGGTCGGACACTGAGCAGGTGACGTGGGCAGACATTAGGCAGGTGAGTCACACATGCAGAGGTCGGACACTGAGCAGGTGACATGGGCATACATTAGGCAGGTGAGTCACACATGCAGTGGACACTGAACAGGTGACGTGGGCAGACATTAGGCAGGTGAGTCACACATGCAGTGGACACTGAACAGGTGACGTTGGCAGATATTAGGCAGGTTAGTCACATGAAGTGGACACTGAACAGGTGACGTGGGCAGACATTAGGCAGGTGAGTCACACATGCAGTGGACACTGAGCAGGTGTCGTGGTCAGACATCAGGTAGCTGAGTCAAAAATACAGTGGACACTGAGCAGGTGACGTGGGCAGACATTAGGCAGATGAGCCACACATGCAGCTGTCAGACACTGAGCAGGTGACGTGGGCAGACATTAGGCAGGAGAGTCACACATGCAGCGTTCGGACACTGAGCAGGTGATGTGGGCAGACATTAGACAGGTGAGTCACACATGCAGCGGACACTGAGCAGGTGACGTAGGCAGACATTAGGCTGGAGAGTCACACATGCAGCAGTCACTGAGCAGGTCACCTGGGCAGACATTAGGCAGGTGAGTCACACCTGCAGCGGTCACTGAGCAGGTCACCTGGGCAGACATTAGGCAGGTGAGTCACACATCCAGTGGTCGGTCACTGAGCAGGTGACATGGGCAGACATTAGGCAGGTGAGTCACACATGCAGTGGACACTGAGCAGGTGACATGGGCAGACATTAGGCAGGTGAGTCACACATGCATCGGTCGGACACTGAGCAGGTCACCTGGGCAGACATTAGGCAGGTGAGTCACACATGCAGCGGTCGGACACTGAGCAGGTGATGTGGGCAGACATTAGACAGGTGAGTCACACATGCAGCGGACACTGAGCAGGTGACGTAGGCAGACATTAGGCAGGAGAGTCACACATGCAGCGGTCACTGAGCAGGTCACCTGGGCAGACATTAGGCAGGTGAGTCACACATCCAGCGATCGGACACTGAGCAGGTGACGTGGGCAGACATTAGGCAGGTGAGTCACACATCCAGTGGTCGGACACTGAGCAGGTGACGTGGGCAGACATTAGGCAGGTGAGTCACACATGCAGTGGACACTGAGCAGGTCACCTGGGTAGACATTAGGCAGGAGAATTACACATGCAGCGGTCGGACACTGAGCAGGTGGCGTGGGCAGACATTAGAGGAAAGTTACTCATGCAGCGGTCGGACATTGAGCAGGTCACGTGGTCAGACCTTAGGCAGGTGAGTCACACATCCAGTGGTCGGACACTGAGCAGGTGACGTGGGCAGACATTAGGCAGGTGAGTCACACATGCAGTGGACACTGAGCAGGTGTCGTGGTCAGACATTAGGTAGCTGAGTCAAAATTGCAGTGGACACTGAGCAGGTGACGTGGGCAGACATTAGGCAGATGAGTCACACATGCAGCTGTCAGACACTGAGCAGGTGACATGGGCAGACATTAGGCAGGAGAGTCACACATGCATCGGTCGGACACTGAGCAGGTCACCTGGGCAGACATTAGGCAGGTGAGTCACACATGCATCGGTCGGACACTGAGTAGGTGACGTGGGCAGAAATTAGGCAGGTGAGTCACACATGCAGTGGACACTGAGCAGGTGACGTGGGCAGATATTAGGCAGGTGAGTCACACATCCAGCGGTCGCACACTGAGCAGGTGAAGTGGGCAGACATTAGGCAGGTGAGTCACACATGCAGCGGTCGGACACTGAGCAGGTGACGTGGGCAGACATTAGGCAGGTGAGTCACACATGCAGCGGTCGGACACTGAGCAGGTGACGTGGGCAGACATTAGGCAGGTGAGTCACACATGCAGTGGACACTGAACAGGTGACGTGGGCAGACATTAGGCAGGTGAGTCACACATGCAGTGGACACTGAACAGGTGACGTGGGCAGACATTAGGCAGGTGAGTCACACATGCAGTGGACACTGAGCAGGTTGCATGGGCAGACATTAGGCAGGTGAGTCACACATCCAGCGGTCGGACACTGAGCAGGTGACGTGGGCAGACATTAGGCAGGTGAGTCACACATGCAGAGGTCGGACACTGAGCAGGTGACATGGGCATACATTAGGCAGGTGAGTCACACATGCAGTGGACACTGAACAGGTGACGTGGGCAGACATTAGGCAGGTGAGTCACACATGCAGTGGACACTGAACAGGTGACGTTGGCAGATATTAGGCAGGTTAGTCACATGAAGTGGACACTGAACAGGTGACGTGGGCAGACATTAGGCAGGTGAGTCACACATGCAGTGGACACTGAGCAGGTGTCGTGGTCAGACATCAGGTAGCTGAGTCAAAAATACAGTGGACACTGAGCAGGTGACGTGGGCAGACATTAGGCAGATGAGCCACACATGCAGCTGTCAGACACTGAGCAGGTGACGTGGGCAGACATTAGGCAGGAGAGTCACACATGCAGCGTTCGGACACTGAGCAGGTGATGTGGGCAGACATTAGACAGGTGAGTCACACATGCAGCGGACACTGAGCAGGTGACGTAGGCAGACATTAGGCTGGAGAGTCACACATGCAGCAGTCACTGAGCAGGTCACCTGGGCAGACATTAGGCAGGTGAGTCACACATCCAGCAGTCGGACACTGGGCAGGTGACGTGGGCAGACATGCAGTGGACACTGAACAGGTGACATGGGCAGACATTAGGCAGGTGAGTCACACATCCAGCGATCGGACACTGAGCAGGTGACGTGGGCAGACATTAGGCAGGTGAGTCACACATGCAGCGGTCGGACACTGAGCAGGTGACGTGGGCAGACATTAGGCAGGTGAGTCACACATGCAGTGGACACTGAACAGGTGACGTGGGCAGACATTAGGCAGGTGAGTCACACATGCAGTGGACACTGAACAGGTGACGTGGGCAGACATTAGGCAGGTGAGTCACACATGCAGTGGACACTGAGCAGGTTGCATGGGCAGACATTAGGCAGGTGAGTCACACATCCAGCGGTCGGACACTGAGCAGGTGACGTGGGCAGACATTAGGCAGGTGAGTCACACATGCAGAGGTCGGACACTGAGCAGGTGACATGGGCATACATTAGGCAGGTGAGTCACACATGCAGTGGACACTGAACAGGTGACGTGGGCAGACATTAGGCAGGTGAGTCACACATGCAGTGGACACTGAATAGGTGACGTTGACAGATATTAGGCAGGTTAGTCACATGAAGTGGACACTGAACAGGTGACGTGGGCAGACATTAGGCAGGTGAGTCACACATGCAGTGGACACTGAGCAGGTGTCGTGGTCAGACATCAGGTAGCTGAGTCAAAAATACAGTGGACACTGAGCAGGTGACGTGGGCAGACATTAGGCAGATGAGCCACACATGCAGCTGTCAGACACTGAGCAGGTGACGTGGGCAGACATTAGGCAGGAGAGTCACACATGCATCGGTCGGACACTGAGCAGGTCACCTGGGCACACATTAGGTAGGTGAGTCACACATGCATCGGTCGGACACTGAGCAGGTGATGTGGGCAGACATTAGGCAGGTGAGCCACACATGCAGCGGTCGGACACTGAGCAGGTGATGTGGGCAGACATTAGGCTGGTGAGTCACACATGCAGCGTTCGGACACTGAGCAGGTGATGTGGGCAGACATTAGACAGGTGAGTCACACATGCAGCGGACACTGAGCAGGTGACGTAGGCAGACATTAGGCTGGAGAGTCACACATGCAGCGGTCACTGAGCAGGTCACCTGGGCAGACATTAGGCAGGTGAGTCACACATCCAGCAGTCGGACACTGGGCAGGTGACGTGGGCAGACATGCAGTGGACACTGAACAGGTGACGTGGGCAGACATTAGGCAGGTGAGTCACACATCCAGCGATCGGACACTGAGCAGGTGACGTGGGCAGACATTAGGCAGGTGAGTCACACATCCAGTGGTCGGACACTGAGCAGGTGACGTGGGCAGACATTAGGCAGGTGAGTCACACATGCAGTGGACACTGAGCAGGTCACCTGGGTAGACATTAGGCAGGAGAATTACACATGCAGCGGTCGGACACTGAGCAGGTGACGTGGGCAGACATTAGAGGAAAGTTACTCATGCAGCGGTCGGACATTGAGCAGGTCACGTGGTCAGACCTTAGGCAGGTGAGTCACACATCCAGTGGTCGGACACTGAGCAGGTGACGTGGGCAGACATTAGGCAGGTGAGTCACACATGCAGCGGACACTGAGCAGGACACCTGGGCAGACATTAGGCAGGTGAGTCACACATGCAGCGGACACTGAGCAGGACACCTGGGCAGACATTAGGCAGGTGAGTCACACATGCAGCGGTTGGACACTGAGCAGGTAACGTGGGCAGACATTAGGCAGGTGAGTCAAACATCCAGCGGTCGGACACTGAGCAGGTCACCTGGGCAGACATTAGGCAGGTGAGTCACACATGCATCGGTCAGACACTGAGCAGGTCACCTGGGCAGACATTAGGAAGGTGAGTCACACATGCATCGGTCGGACACTGAGCAGGTGATGTGGGCAGACATTAGACAGGTGAGTCTCACATGCAGCGGACACTGAGCAGGTGACGGGGGCAGACATTAGGCAGGTGAGTCACACTTGCAGTGGACACTGAGCAGGTGACATGGGCAGACATTAGGCAGGTGAGTCACATGCAATGGACACTCAGCAGGTCATGTGGGCAGACATTAGGCAGGTGAGTCACACCTGCAGCGGTCACTGAGCAGGTCACCTGGGCAGACATTAGGCAGGTGAGTCACACATCCAGTGGTCGGTCACTGAGCAGGTGACATGGGCAGACATTAGGCAGGTGAGTCACACATGCAGTGGACACTGAGCAGGTGACATGGGCAGACATTAGGCAGGTGAGTCACACATGCAGCGGACACTGAGCAGGACACCTGGGCAGACATTAGGCAGGTGAGTCACACATGCAGCGGACACTGAGCAGGACACCTGGGCAGACATTAGGCAGGTGAGTCACACATGCAGCGGTTGGACACTGAGCAGGTAATGTGGGCAGACATTAGGCAGGTGAGTCACACATCCAGTGGTCGGACACTGAGCAGTTCACCTGGGCAGACATTAGGCAGGAGAATCACACATCCAGTGGCCATAGAGCAGGTGACATGGGTAGACATTAGGCAGGTGAGTCACAAATCCAGCGGTCGGACACAGAGCAGGTGACGTGGGCAGACATTAGGCAGGTGAGTCACACATCCAGTGGCCGGACACTGAGCAGGTGACGTGGGCAGACATTAGGCAGGTGAGTCACACATGCAGTGGACACTGAACAGGTGACGTGGGCAGACATTAGGCAGGTGAGTCACACATGCAGTGGACACTGAACAGGTGACATGGGCAGACATTAGGCAGGTGAGTCACACATGCAGTGGACACTGAGCAGGTGACGTGGGCAGACATTAGGCAGGTGAGTCACACATGCAGCTGTAAGACACTGAGCAGGTCACCTGGGCAGTCATTAGGCAGGTGAGTCACACATGCATCGGTCGGACACTGAGCAGGTCACCTGGGCAGACATTAGGCAGGAGAGTCACACATGCATCTGTCGGACACTGAGCAGGTCACCTGGGCAGACATTAGGCAGGTGAGTCACACATGCATCGGTCGGACACTGAGCCGGTTACCTGGGCAGACATTAGGCAGGAGAGTCACACATGCATCGGTCGGACACTGAGCAGGTCACCTGGGCAGACATTAGGCAGGTGAGTCACACATCCAGCGGTTGGACACTGGGCAGGTGATGTGGGCAGACGTGCAGTGGACACTGAACAGGTGACGTGGGCAGACATTAGGCTGGTGAGTCACACATCCAGCGTTCGGACACTGAGCAGGTGACATGGGCAGACATTAGGCAGGTGAGTCACACATGCAGTGGACACTGAACAGGTGACGTGGGCAGACATTAGGCAGGTGAGCCACACATGCATCGGTCGGACACTGAGCAGGTGATGTGGGCAGACATTAGGCAGGTGAGTCACACATGCAGCGGTCGGACACTGAGCAGGTGATTTGGGCAGACATTAGACAGGTGTGTCACACATGCAGCGGACACTGAGCAGGTGACGTAGGCAGACATTAGGCAGGAGAGTCACACATGCAGCGGTCACTGAGCAGGTCACCTGGGCAGACATTAGGCAGGTGAGTCACACATCCAGCAGTTGGACACTGGGCAGGTGACGTGGGCAGACATGCAGTGGACACTGAACAGGTGACGTGGGCAGACATTAGGCAGGTGAGTCACACATCCAGCGGTCGGACACTGAGCAGGTGACGTGGGCAGACATTAGGCAGGTGAGTCACACATCCAGTGGTCAGACACTGAGCAGGTGACGTGGGCAGACATTAGGCAGGTGAGTCACACATGCAGTGGACACTGAACAGGTGACATGGGCAGACATTAGGCAGGTGAGTCACACATGCATCGGTCGGACACTGAGCAGGTGATGTGGGCAGATATTAGGCAGGTGAGCCACACATGCAGCGGTCGGACACTGAGCAGGTGACGTGGGCAGACATTAGGCAGGTGAGTCACACATGCAGCGGACACTGAGCAGGTCAACTGGGCAGACATTAGGCAGGTGAGTCACACATCCAGCGGACACTGAGCAGGTGACCTAGGCAGACATTAGGCAGGTGAGTCACACATGCAGTGGACACTGAGCAGGTGACGTGGGCAGACATTAGGCAGGTGAGTCACACATCCAGCGGACACTGAGCAGGTGACGTAGGCAGACATTAGGCAGGTGAGTCACACATGCAGCGGACACTGAGCAGGTGACGTGGGCAGACAATAGGCAGGTGAGTCACACATGCAGTGGACACTGAGCAGGTGACGTGGGCAGACATTAGGCAGGTGAGTCACACATGCAGTGGACACTGAGCAGGTGACGTGGGCAGACATTAGGCAGGTGAGTCACACATGCAGCGGACACTGAGCAGGACTTAGAATGACTTCCAGGGACTTTCCTCATAATGGGGCTACATATACGGGATGCAATCAGTAGCACTTACTCTGCCCAGGTATCTCCAGTCCAGGAGGTCTGAGAGCCGCTCTGTGCGGTTGCGCTGGATGATTCTCTGGCGCCGGGATTGCTGGCAGAACCCGTACAAGAATTGGGTCAGCTGGTTACACGACTCGTCCGGGGAGCGGAACCTCCGATCCACTATATAAATACCTAAAATGTGCAGGAAAATAATGACTCATTCCACACTCTTCAAAACATTTATGTAGTGGCTGTACACGTATTCCTGAGGGATCCGAGGACACAGCACGTGTGCGTTCCATGACATTATTGGGAGACATATGTCAGGCTATTTACTATACAGGGGATCTTCTCGTTATTGCATAGATCATCAACTATTTATTATATTGGTGATCTACATGTTATTATATAGGAGGTAAACTAGATACAGTTGTTTAATATTAGGTCACTAGCAGATATAGCGATCACATTTAGCTGTTGTTTTTGATCTGATTTTCCTGCTGTGTTTTCAATATCCCCTTTATAGCTCTGACATATTTCATTATCGTCATTTATTTATATGGCGCCACAAAGTGTCCTTAGCACTGTACAGGGAAAATAACAGTAATACAAACGTACATAAAATGTATATAATCAGACAGATCAATGGGAACCATCAAACAGTGAGTCATACAGGCGGGCGAGAGAGAGTAATAAACAGTGAACCATATAGATGGGTGAGAGAGAGTAATAAACAGTGAGTCATATACACGGGTGAGAGAGAGTAATAAACAGTGAGTCATACAGGAGGGTGAGAGAGAGTAATAAACAGTGAGTCATACAGGTGGGTGAGAGAGAGAGTAATAAACAGTGAGTCATATAGACGGGTGAGAGAGAGTAATAAACAGTGAGTCATACAGGTGGGTGAGAGAGAGTAATAAACAGTGAGTCATAAAGGCGGATGAGAGAGAGTAATAAATAGTGAGTCATACAGGTGGGTGAAAGAGTAATAAACAGTGAGTCATACAGGCGGGTAAGAGAGAGTAACAAACAGTGAGTCATATAGACAGGAGAGAGAGAGTAATAAACAGTGAGTCATACAGGTGGGTGAGAGAGAGTAATAAACAGTGAGTCATATAGACGGGTGAGAGAGTAATAAACAGTGAGTCATACAGGTGGTGAGAGAGAGTAATAAACAGTGAGTTACACAGGTGGGTGAGAGAGAATAATAAACAGTGAGTCATATAGACGGGTGAGAGAATAAAAGACAGTGAGTCATATAGACGGGTGAGAGAGAGTAAAAAAACAGTGAGTCATACAGGCAGGTGAGAGAATAAAAAACAGTGAGTCATACAGGCGGGTGAGAGAGAGTAATAAACACTAAGTCATACAGGTGGGTGAAAGACAGTAATAAACAGTGAGTCATACTGGCGGGTGAGAGAGAAATAAACAGTGAGTCATATAGACGGGTAAGAGAGAGTAATAAACAGTGAGTCATACAGGTGGGTGAGAGAGAGTAATAAACAGTGAATCATATAGACGGGTGAGAGAGAAAGAAACAGTGAGTCATACAGCTGGTGAGAGAGAGTAATAAACAGTGAGTCATACAGGTGGGTGAGAGAGAATAATAAACAGTGAGTTATACAGGTGGGTGAGAGAGAGTAATAAATAGTGAGTCATATAGATGGGTGAGAGAGAAAGAAACAGTGAGTCATACAGGTGGTGAGAGAGAGTAATAAACAGTGAGTTATACAGGTGGGTGAGAGATAATAATAAACAGTAAGTCATACAGACAGGTGAGAGAATAAAAAACAGTGAGTCATACAGGCAGGTGAGAGAGAGTAATAAACAGTGAGTCATAGAGGCAGGTGGGTGACAGACAGTAAAAATCAGTGAGTCATACAGGCGGGTGAGAGAAAGTAATAAACAGTGAGTCATACAGGTGGGTGATAGAGTAATAAACAGTGAGTCATAGAGGAAGGTGGGTGACAGACAGTAATAATCAGTAAGTCATACAGGCGGGTGACAGAGAGTAATAAACAGTGAGTCATACAGGCGTGTGAGAGAAAGTAATGAACAGTGAGTCATACAGGTGGGTGAGAGAGAGTAATAAACAGTGAGTCATACAGGCGGGTGAGAGAGAGTAATAAACACTGAGTCATACAGGATGGGGAGAGAGAGTAATAAACACTAGCACTCAATGACCTTGTGCACTGGAGAGAGTAATAAACAGTGAGTCATACAGGCAGGTGAGAGAGAATAACAAACAGTGAGTCATACATGCGGGTTAGAGAGAATAATAAACAGTAAGTCATACAGATGGGTGAGAGAATAAAAAACAGTGAGTCATACAGGCAGGTGAGAGAGAGTAATAAACAGTGAGTCATAGAGGCAGGTGGGTGACAGACAGTAATAATCAGTGAGTCATACAGGCGGGTGAGAGAAAGTAATAAACAGTGAGTCATACAGGTGGGTGAGAGAGAGTAATAAACAGTGAGTCATACAGGTGGGTGATAGAGTAATAAACAGTGAGTCATAGAGGAAGGTGGGTGACTGACAGTAATAATCAGTAAGTCATACAGGCGGGTGAGAGAGAGTAATAAACAAACAGTGAGTCATACAGGTGGGTGAGAGAGAGTAATGAACAGTGAGTGATACAGGCGGGTGAGAGAGAGTAATAAACACTGAGTCATACAGGCGGGGGAGAGAGAGTAATAAACACTAGCACTCAATGACCTTGTGCACTGGAGAGAGTAATAAACAGTGAGTCATAGAGGCAGGTGAGAGAGAATAATAAACAGTGAGTCATACAGGTGGGTGAGAGAGAATAATAAACAGTGAGTCATACAGGCGAGTGAGAGAGAATAATAAACAGTGAGGCATACAGGCGGATGAGAGAATAATAAACAGTGAGTCATACAGGCGGGTGAGAGAAGGTAATAATCAGTGAGTCATACAGGCGGGTGAGAGAGAGTAATAAACAGTGAGTCATACAGGCGGGTGAGAGAGAGTAATAAACAGAGAGTCATACAGGCGGGTGAGAGAGAGTAATAAACAGTGAATCATACAGGCAGGTGAGAGATTAATAAACAGTGAGTCATACAGGTGGGTGAGAGAGAGTAATAAGCAGTGAGTCACAGAGGCAGGCGGGTGACAGAGTAATAAACAGTGAGTCATACAGGCGGATGAGAGAGAGTAATAAACACTAGCACTCAATGACCTTGTGCACTGGAGAGAGTAATAAAAAGTGAGTCATACAGGTGGGTGAGAGAGTAATAAACAGTGAGTCATACAGGTGGGTGAGAGAGAGTAATAAGCAGTGAGTCATAGAGTCAGGCGGGTGACAGAGTAATAAACAGTGAGTCATACAGGCGGATGAGAGAGAGTAATAAACAATAGCACTCAATGACCTTGAGCACTGGAGAGACAAATAAACAGTGAGTCATACAGGCGGATGAGAGAGAGTAATAAACACTAGCACTCAATGACCTTGTGCACTGGAGAGAGTAAGAAACAGTGAGTCATACAGGTGGGTGAGAGAGTAATAAACAGTGAGTCATACAGTTGGGTGAGAGAGAGTAATAAACAGTGAGTCATACAGGCGGATGAGAGAGAGTAATAAACACTAGCACTCAATAACCTTGTGCACTGGAGAGACTAATAAACAGTGAGTCATACAGGCGGTGAGAGAGTAATAATAACTGAGTCATAAAGGAGGGTGAGAGAGTAATAAGCAGTGAGTCATACAGGCGGGTGAGAGAGAAATAAACAGTGAGTCATATAGGTGGGTGAAAGAGAGTAATAAACAGTGAATCATAGAGGCGGGTGAGAGAGAGTAATAAACAGTGAGTCATACAGGCGGGTGAGAGAAAATAATAAACAGTGAGTCATACAGGTGGGTGAGAGAGAATAATAAACAGTGAGTCATACAGGTGAGTGAGAGAGTAATAAACAGTGAGTCATACAGGTGGGTGAGAGAGAGTAATAAACAGTGAGTCATACAGGCGGGAGAAAGAGAGTAATAAACAGTGAATCATACAGGTGGGTGAGAGAGAGTAATAAACAGTGAGTCATACAGGTGGGTGAGAGAGAGCGTAATAAACAGTGAGTCATACAGGCAGAGAGAGAGTAATAAACAGTGAGTCATACAGGCGGGTGAGAGTGAGTAATAAACAGGGAGTCATATAGGTGGGTGAGAGAGAGTAATAAACACTGAGTCATACAGGCGGGTGAGAGAGTAATAAACACTAGCACCCAATGACCTTGTGCACTGGAGAGAGTAATAAACAGTGAGTCATACAGGCAGGTGAGAGAGAATAACAAACAGTGAGTCATACAGGCGGGTAAGAGAAGGTAATAATCAGTGAGTCATACAGGCGGGTGAGAAAGAGTAATAAACAGTGAATCATACAGGCGGGTGAGAGATTAATAAACAGTGAGTCATACAGGTGGGTGAGAGAGAGTAATAAACAGTGAGTCATAGAGGCAGGCGGGTGACAGAGAGTAATAAACAGTGAGTTCTACAGGCGGATGAGGGAGAGTAATAAACACTAGCACTCAATGACCTTGTGCACTGGAGAGAGTAATAAACAGTGAGTCATAGAGGTGGGTGAGAGAGAGTAATAAACTGAGTCATACAAGCGGGTGAGATAAAGTAATAAACAGTGAGTCATTCAGGTGGGTGAGAGAGAGTAGCAAACAGTGAGTCATACAGGCGGGTGCGAGAAAGTAATAAACAGTGAGTCATACAGGCGGATGAGAGAGAGTAATAAACACTAGCACACAATGACCTTGTGCACTGGAGAGAGTAATAAACGCTGAGTCATAGAGGCAGGCGGGTGAGAGAGAGAAATAAACCCTGAGTCATAAATGCGGGTGAGAGTGAGTAATAAACACTAGCACTCAATGTCCTTGTGCACTGGAGAGAGTAATAAAAGGTGAGTCATACAGGTCGGTGAGAGAGAGTAATAAACTGAGTCATAAAGACGGGTGAGATAAAGTAATAAACAGGGAGTCATACAGGCGGGTGAGAGAAAGTAATAAACACTGAGTCATACAGGCGGATGAGAGAGAGAAATAAACACTAGCACTCAATAACCTTGTGCACTGGAGAGAGTAATAAACAGTGAGTCATACAGGCGGTGAGAGAGTAATAATAACTGAGTCATACAGGAGGGTGAGAGAGTAATAAGCAGTGAGTCATACAGGCGGGTGAGAGAGAAATAAACAGTGAGTCATATAGGTGGGTGAAAGAGAGTAATAAACAGTGAATCATAGAGGCGGGTGAGAGAGAGTAATAAACAGTGAGCTATACAGGCGGGTGAGAGAAAATAATAAACATTGAGTCATACAGGTGGGTGAGAGAGAGTAATAAACAGTGAGTCATACAGGTGAGTGAGAGAGTAATAAACAGTGAGTCATACAGGTGGGTGAGAGAGAGTAATAAACAGTGAGTCATACAGGCGGGAGAAAGAGAGTAATAAACAGTGAGTCATACAGGTGGGTGAGAGAGAGAAAAAAAAAGTGAGTCATACAGGTGGGTGAGAGACAGAGTAATAAACAGTGAGTCATACAGGCAGAGAGAGAGTAATAAACAGTGAGTCATACAGGCGGGTGAGAGTGAGTAATAAACAGGGAGTCATATAGGTGGGTGAGAGAGAGTAATAAACACTGAGTCATACAGGCGGGTGAGAGAGTAATAAACACTAGCACCCAATGACCTTGTGCACTGGAGAGAGTAATAAACAGTGAGTCATACAGGCAGGTGAGAGAGAATAACAAACAGTGAGTCATACAGGCGGGTGAGAGAGAATAATAAACAGTGAGTCATACAGGCGGGTAAGAGAAGGTAATAATCGGTGAGTCATACAGGCGGGTGAGAGAGAGTAATAAACAGTGAATCATACAGGCGGGTGAGAGATTAATAAACAGTGAGTCATACAGGTGTGTGTGAGAGAGTAATAAACAGTGAGTCATAGAGGCAGGCGGGTGACAGAGAGTAATAAACAGTGAGTTCTACAGGCGGATGAGGGAGAGTAATAAACACTAGCACTCAATGACCTTGTGCACTGGAGAGAGTAAGAAACAGTGAGTAATACAGGTGGGTGAGAGAGTAATAAACAGTGAGTCATACAGGTGGGTGAGAGAGTGTAATAAACTGAGTCATACAAGCGGGTGAGATAAAGTAATAAACAGTGAGTCATTCAGGTGGGTGAGAGAGAGTAACAAACAGTGAGTCATACAGGCGGGTGCGAGAAAGTAATAAACAGTGAGTCATACAGGCGGATGAGAGAGAGTAATAAACACTAGCACACAATGACCTTGAGCACTGGAGAGAGTAATAAACAGTGAGTCATACAGGAGGGTGAGAGAGTAATAAACAGTGAGTCATATAGGTGGGTTAAAGAGAGTAATAAACAGAGAGTCATACAGGCGGGTGAGAGAGTAATAAACAGTGAGTCATACAAGCGGGTGAGAGAGAGTAATAAACAGTGAGTCATACACCAGGGTGAGAGAGCATAATAAACAGTGAGTCATACAGGCGGGTGAGAGAGTAATAAGCAGTGAGTCATTCAGGCGGGTGAGAGAGAGTAATAAACAGTGTGTCATACAGGCGGGTGAGAGAAAGTAATAAACAGTGAGTCATACAGGCGGATGAGAGAGAGTTATAATAACTGAGTCATACAGGAGGGTGAGAGAGTAATAAGCAGTGAGTCATACAGGCGGGTGAGAGAGAAATAAACAGTGAGTCATATAGGTGGGTGAAAGAGAGTAATAAACAGTGAATCATAGAGGCGGGTGAGAGAGAGTAATAAACAGTGTGTCATACAGGCGGGTGAGAGAAAGTAATAAACAGTGAGTCATACAGGCGGATGAGAGAGAGTAATAATAACTGAGTCATACAGGAGGGTGAGAGAGTAATAAGCAGTGAGTCATACAGGCTGGTGAGAGAGAAATAAACAGTGAGTCATATAGGTGGGTGAAAGAGAGTAATAAACAGTGAATCATAGAGGTGGGTGAGAGAGAGTAATAAACAGTGAATCATAGAGGCGGGTGAGAGAGAGTAATAAACAGTGAGTCATACAGGCGGGTGAGAGAAAGTAATAAACAGTGAGTCATACAGGTGGGTGAGAGAGAGTAATAAACAGTGAGTCATACAGGTGAGTGAGAGAGTAATAAACAGTGAGTCATACAGGTGGGTGAGAGAGAGTAATAAACAGTGAGTCATACAGGCGGGAGAAAGAGAGTAATAAACAGTGAGTCATACAGGTGGGTGAGAGAGAGTAAAAAACAGTGAGTCATACAGGTGGGTGAGAGAGAGAGTAATAAACAGTGAGTCATACATGCAGAGAGAGAGTAATAAACAGTGAGTCATACAGGCGGGTGAGAGTGAGTAATAAACAGGGAGTCATATAGGTGGGTGAGAGAGAGTAATAAACACTGAGTCATACAGGCGGGTGAGAGAGTAATAAACACTAGCACAAAATGACCTTGTGCACTGGAGAGAGTAATAAACAGTGAGTCATACAGGCAGGTGAGAGAGAATAACAAACAGTGAGTCATACAGGTGGGTGAGACAGAATAATAAAGAGTGAGTTATACAGGCGGATGAGAGAGTAATAAGCAGTGAATCATACAGGTGGGTGAGAGAGAGTAATAAACAGTGAGTCATACAGGTGGGTGAAAGAGAGTAATAAACAGTGAGTCTTAGAGGTGGGTGAGAGAGAGTAATAAACAGTGAGTCATACAGGCGGGTGAAAGAGAGTAATAAACAGTGAGTAATACAGGAGGGTGAGACAGAATAATAAACAGTGAGTTATACAGGCGGGTGAGAGAGTAATAAGCAGTGAATCATACAGGTGGGTGAGAGAGAGTAATAAACAGTGAGTCATACAGGCGGGTTAGATAAAGTAAAAAACAGTGAGTCATACAGGTGGGTGAGAGTGAGTAATAAACACTAGCACTCAAAGTCCTTGTGCACTGGAGAGAGTAATAAACAGTGAGTCATACAGGTCGTTGAGAGAGAGTAATAAACTGAGTCATAAAGACGGGTGAGATAAAGTAATAAACAGTGAGTCATACAGGCGGGTGAGAGAAAGTAATAAACACTGAGTCATACAGGCGGATGAGAGAGAGTAATAAACACTAGCACACAATAACCTTGTGCACTGGAGAGAGTAATAAACAGTGAGTCATACAGGCTGTGAGAGAGTAATAATAACTGAGTCATACAGGAGGGTGAGAGAGTAATAAGCAGTGAATCATACAGGCGGGTGAGAGATTAATAAACAGTGAGTCATACAGGTGGGTGAGAGAGAGTAATAAACAGTGAGTCATAGAGGCAGGCGGGTGACAGAGAGTAATAAACACTAGCACTCAATGACCTTGTGCACTGGAGAGAGTAAGAAACAGTGAGTAATACAGGTGGGTGAGAGAGTAATAAACAGTGAGTCATACAGGTGGGTGATAGAGTGTAATAAACTGAGTCATACAAGCGGGTGAGATAAAGTAATAAACAGTGAGTCATTCAGGTGGGTGAGAGAGAGTAACAAACAGTGAGTCATACAGGCGGCTGCGAGAAAGTAATAAACAGTGAGTCATACAGGCGGATGAGAGAGAGTAATAAACACTAGCACACAATGACCTTGAGCACTGGAGAGAGTAATAAACAGTGAGTCATACAGGAGGGTGAGAGAGTAATAAACAGTGAGTCATATAGGTGGGTTAAAGAGAGTAATAAACAGAGAGTCATACAGGCGGGTGAGAGAGTAATAAACAGTTAGTCATACAAGCGGGTGAGAGAGAGTAATAAACAGTGAGTCATACACCAGGGTGAGAGAGCATAATAAACAGTGAGTCATACAGGCGGGTAAGAGAGTAATAAGCAGTGAGTCATTCAGGCGGGTGAGAGAGAGTAATAAACAGTGTGTCATACAGGCGGGTGAGAGAAAGTAATAAACAGTGAGTCATACAGGCGGATGAGAGAGAGTTATAATAACTGAGTCATACAGGAGGGTGAGAGAGTAATAAGCAGTGAGTCATACAGGCGGGTGAGAGAGAAATAAACAGTGAGTCATATAGGTGGGTGAAAGAGAGTAATAAACAGTGAATCATAGAGGCGGGTGAGAGAGAGTAATAAACAGTGTGTCATACAGGCGGGTGAGAGAAAGTAATAAACAGTGAGTCATACAGGCGGATGAGAGAGTAATAATAACTGAGTCATACAGGAGGGTGAGAGAGTAATAAGCAGTGAGTCATACAGGCTGGTGAGAGAGAAATAAACAGTGAGTCATATAGGTGGGTGAAAGAGAGTAATAAACAGTGAATCATAGAGGCGGGTGTGAGAGAGTAATAATAACTGAGTCATACAGGAGGGTGAGAGAGTAATAAGCAGTGAGTCATACAGGCTGGTGAGAGAGAGTAATAAACAGTGAGTCATACAGGCGGGTGAGAGAAAGTAATAAACAGTGAGTCATACAGGTGGGTGAGAGAGAGTAATAAACAGTGAGTCATACAGGTGAGTGAGAGAGTAATAAACAGTGAGTCATACAGGTGGGTGAGAGAGAGTAATAAACAGTGAGTCATACAGGCGGGAGAAAGAGAGTAATAAACAGTGAGTCATACAGGTGGGTGAGAGAGAGTAAAAAACAGTGAGTCATACAGGTGGGTGAGAGAGAGAGTAATAAACAGTGAGTCATACAGGCAGAGAGAGAGTAATAAACAGTGAGTCATACAGGCGGGTGAGAGTGAGTAATAAACAGGGAGTCATATAGGTGGGTGAGAGAGAGTAATAAACACTGAGTCATACAGGCGGGTTAGAGAGTAATAAACACTAGCACAAAATGACCTTGTGCACTGGAGAGAGTAATAAACAGTGAGTCATACAGGCAGGTGAGAGAGAATAACAAACAGTGAGTCATACAGGTGGGTGAGACAGAATAATAAACAGTGAGTTATACAGGCGGGTGAGAGAGTAATAAGCAGTGAATCATACAGGTGGGTGAGAGAGAGTAATAAACAGTGAGTCATACAGGCGGGAGAGATAAATAAACAGTGAGACATAGAGGTAGGAGGGTGAGAGAGAGTAATAACCAGTGAGTCATAGAGGCAGGCGGGTGAGAGAGAGAAATAAACCCTGAGTCATAAATGCGGGTGAGAGTGAGTAATAAACACTAGCACACAAAGTCCTTGTGCACTGGAGAGAGTAATAAACAGTGAGTCATACAGGAGGGTGAGAGAGAGTAATAATCATTGAGTCATACAGGCGGGTGAGAGAGAGTAATAAACAGTGAGTCATAGAGGCAGGTGGGTGACAGACAGTAATAATCAGTGAGTCATAAAGACGGGTGAGATAAAGTAATAAACAGTGAGTCATACAGGCGGGTGAGAGAAAGTAATAAACACTGAGTCATACAGGCGGATGAGAGAGAGTAATAAACACTAGCACTCAATAACCTTGTGCACTGGAGAGAGTAATAAACAGTGAGTCATACAGGCGGTGAGAGAGTAATAATAACTGAGTCATACAGGAGGGTGAGAGAGTAATAAGCAGTGAGTCATACAGGCGGGTGAGAGAGAAATAAACAGTGAGTCATATAGGTGGGTGAAAGAGAGTAATAAACAGTGAATCATAGAGGCGGGTGAGAGAGAGTAATAAACAGTGAGCTATACAGGCGGGTGAGAGAAAATAATAAACATTGAGTCATACAGGTGGGTGAGAGAGAGTAATAAACAGTGAGTCATACAGGTGAGTGAGAGAGTAATAAACAGTGAGTCATACAGGTGGGTGAGAGAGAGTAATAAACAGTGAGTCATACAGGCGGGAGAAAGAGAGTAATAAACAGTGAGTCATACAGGTGGGTGAGAGAGAGAAAAAAAAAGTGAGTTATACAGGTGGGTGAGAGAGAGAGTAATAAACAGTGAGTCATACAGGCAGAGAGAGAGTAATAAACAGTGAGTCATACAGGCGGGTGAGAGTGAGTAATAAACAGGGAGTCATATAGGTGGGTGAGAGAGAGTAATAAACACTGAGTCATACAGGCGGGTGAGAGAGTAATAAACACTAGCACCCAATGACCTTGTGCACTGGAGAGAGTAATAAACAGTGAGTCATACAGGCAGGTGAGAGAGAATAACAAACAGTGAGTCATACAGGCGGGTGAGAGAAAATAATAAACAGTGAGTCATACAGGCGGGTAAGAGAAGGTAATAATCAGTGAGTCATACAGGCGGGTGAGAGAGAATAATAAACAGTGAATCATACAGGCGGGTGAGAGATTAATAAACAGTGCGTCATACAGGTGTGTGTGAGAGAGTAATAAACAGTGAGTCATAGAGGCAGGCGGGTGACAGAGAGTAATAAACAGTGAGTTCTACAGGCGGATGAGGGAGAGTAATAAACACTAGCACTCAATGACCTTGTGCACTGGAGAGAGTAAGAAACAGTGAGTAATACAGGTGGGTGAGAGAGTAATAAACAGTGAGTCATACAGGTGGGTGAGAGAGAGTAATAAACTGAGTCATACAAGCGGGTGAGATAAAGTAATAAACAGTGAGTCATTCAGGTGGGTGAGAGAGAGTAACAAACAGTGAGTCATACAGGCGGGTGCGAGAAAGTAATAAACAGTGAGTCATACAGGCGGATGAGAGAGAGTAATAAACACTAGCACACAATGACCTTGTGCACTGGAGAGAGTAATAAACAGTGAGTCATACAGGAGGGTGAGAGAGTAATAAACAGTGAGTTATATAGGTGGGTTAAAGAGAGTAATAAACAGAGAGTCATACAGGCGGGTGATAGAGAGTAATAAACAGTGAGTCATACAGGCGGGTGAGAGAGAGTAATAAACAGTGAGTCATACACGAGGGTGAGAGAGCATAATAAACAGTGAGTCATACAGGCGGGTGAGAGAGTAATAAGCAGTGAGTCATTCAGGCGGGTGAGAGAGAGTAATAAACAGTGTGTCATACAGGCGGGTGAGAGAAAGTAATAAACAGTGAGTCATACAGGCGGATGAGAGAGAGTAATAATAACTGAGTCATACAGGAGGGTGAGAGAGTAATAAGCAGTGAGTCATACAGGCGGGTGAGAGAGAAATAAACAGTGAGTCATATAGGTGGGTGAAAGAGAGTAATAAACAGTGAATCATAGAGGCGGGTGAGAGAGAGTAATAAACAGTGTGTCATACAGGCGGGTGAGAGAAAGTAATAAACAGTGAGTCATACAGGCGGATGAGAGAGAGTAATAATAACTGAGTCATACAGGAGGGTGAGAGAGTAATAAGCAGTTAGTCATACAGGCTGGTGAGAGAGAAATAAACAGTGAGTCATATAGGTGGGTGAAAGAGAGTAATAAACAGTGAATCATAGAGGCGGGTGAGAGAGAGTAATAAACAGTGAATCATAGAGGCGGGTGAGAGAGAGTAATAAACAGTGAGTCATACAGGCGGGTGAGAGAAAGTAATAAACAGTGAGTCATACAGGTGGGTGAGAGAGAGTAATAAACAGTGAGTCATACAGGTGAGTGAGAGAGTAATAAACAGTGAGTCATACAGGTGGGTGAGAGAGAGTAATAATCAGTGAGTCATACAGGCGGGAGAAAGAGAGTAATAAACAGTGAGTCATACAGGTGGGTGAGAGAGAGTAAAAAACAGTGAGTCATACAGGTGGGTGAGAGAGAGAGTAATAAACAGTGAGTCATACAGGCAGAGAGAGAGTAATAAACAGTGAGTCATACAGGCGGGTGAGAGTGAGTAATAAACAGGGAGTCATATAGGTGGGTGAGAGAGAGTAATAAACACTGAGTCATACAGGCGGGTGAGAGAGTAATAAACACTAGCACAAAATGACCTTGTGCACTGGAGAGAGTAATAAACAGTGAGTCTTACAGGCAGGTGAGAGAGAATAACAAACAGTGAGTCATACAGGCGGGTGAGAGAGAATAATAAACAGTGAGTCATACAGGCGGGTAAGATAAGGTAATAATCAGTGAGTCATACAGGCGGGTGAGAGAGAGTAATAAACAGTGAATCATACAGGCGGGTGAGAGATTAATAAACAGTGAGTCATACAGGTGGGTGAGAGAGAGTAATAAACAGTGAGTCATAGAGGCAGGCGGGTGACAGAGAGTAATAAACAGTGAGTTCTACAGGCGGATGAGGGAGAGTAATAAACACTAGCAATCAATGACCTTGTGCACTGGAGAGAGTAAGAAACAGTGAGTAATACAGGTGGGTGAGAGAGTAATAAACAGTGAGTCATACAGGTGGGTGAGAGAGAGTAATAAACTGAGTCATACAAGCGGGTGAGATAAAATAATAAATAGTGAGTCATTCAGGTGGGTGAGAGAGAGTAACAAACAGTGAGTCATACAGGCGGGTGCGAGAAAGTAATAAACAGTGAGTCATACAGGCGGATGAGAGAGAGTAATAAACACTAGCACACAATGACCTTGTGCACTGGAGAGAGTAATAAACAGTGAGTCATACAGATGGGTGAGAGAGTAATAAGCATTGAGTCATACAGGAGGGTGAGAGAGTAATAAACAGTGAGTCATATAGGTGGGTTAAAGAGAGTAATAAACAGAGAATCATACAGGCGGGTGAGAGAGAGTAATAAACAGTGAGTCATACAGGCGGGTGAGAGAGAGTAATAAACAGTGAGTCATACACGAGGGTGAGAGAGCATAATAAACAGTGAGTCATACAGGCGGGTGAGAGAATAATAAGCAGTGAGTCATACAGGCGGGTGAGAGAGAGTAATAAACAGTGTGTCATACAGGCGGGTGAGAGAAAGTAATAAACAGTGAGTCATACAGGCGGATGAGAGAGAATAATAATAACTGAGTCATACAGGAGGGTGAGAGAGTAATAAGCAGTGAGTCATACAGGCGGGTGAGAGAGAAATAAACAGTGAGTCATATAGGTGGGTGAAAGAGAGTAATAAACAGTGAATCATAGAGGCGGGTGAGAGAGAGTAATAAACAGTGAGTCATACAGGCGGGTGAGAGAAAGTAATAAACAGTGAGTCATACAGGTGGGTGAGAGAGAGTAATATACAGTGAGTCATACAGGTGAGTGATAGAGTAATAAACAGTGAGTCATACAGGAGGGTGAGAGAGAATAATAAACACTAGCACTCAATGACCTTGTGCACTGGAGAGAGTAAGAAACAGTGAGTAATACAGGTGGGTGAGAGAGTAATAAACAGTGAGTCATACAGGTGGGTGAGAGAGAGTAATAAACTGAGTCATACAAGCGGGTGAGATAAAGTAATAAACAGTGAGTCATTCAGGTGGGTGAGAGAGAGTAACAAACAGTGAGTCATACAGGCGGGTGCGAGAAAGTAATAAACAGTGAGTCATACAGGCGGATGAGAGAGAGTAATAAACACTAGCACACAATGACCTTGTGCACTGGAGAGAGTAATAAACAGTGAGTCATACAGGAGGGTGAGAGAGTAATAAACAGTGAGTTATATAGGTGGGTTAAAGAGAGTAATAAACAGAGAGTCATACAGGCGGGTGATAGAGAGTAATAAACAGTGAGTCATACAGGCGGGTGAGAGAGAGTAATAAACAGTGAGTCATACACGAGGGTGAGAGAGCATAATAAACAGTGAGTCATACAGGCGGGTGAGAGAGTAATAAGCAGTGAGTCATTCAGGCGGGTGAGAGAGAGTAATAAACAGTGTGTCATACAGGCGGGTGAGAGAAAGTAATAAACAGTGAGTCATACAGGCGGATGAGAGAGAGTAATAATAACTGAGTCATACAGGAGGGTGAGAGAGTAATAAGCAGTGAGTCATACAGGCGGGTGAGAGAGAAATAAACAGTGAGTCATATAGGTGGGTGAAAGAGAGTAATAAACAGTGAATCATAGAGGCGGGTGAGAGAGAGTAATAAACAGTGTGTCATACAGGCGGGTGAGAGAAAGTAATAAACAGTGAGTCATACAGGCGGATGAGAGAGAGTAATAATAACTGAGTCATACAGGAGGGTGAGAGAGTAATAAGCAGTTAGTCATACAGGCTGGTGAGAGAGAAATAAACAGTGAGTCATATTGGTGGGTGAAAGAGAGTAATAAACAGTGAATCATAGAGGCGGGTGAGAGAGAGTAATAAACAGTGAATCATAGAGGCGGGTGAGAGAGAGTAATAAACAGTGAGTCATACAGGCGGGTGAGAGAAAGTAATAAACAGTGAGTCATACAGGTGGGTGAGAGAGAGTAATAAACAGTGAGTCATACAGGTGAGTGAGAGAGTAATAAACAGTGAGTCATACAGGTGGGTGAGAGAGAGTAATAATCAGTGAGTCATACAGGCGGGAGAAAGAGAGTAATAAACAGTGAGTCATACAGGTGGGTGAGAGAGAGTAAAAAACAGTGAGTCATACAGGTGGGTGAGAGAGAGAGTAATAAACAGTGAGTCATACAGGCAGAGAGAGAGTAATAAACAGTGAGTCATACAGGCGGGTGAGAGTGAGTAATAAACAGGGAGTCATATAGGTGGGTGAGAGAGAGTAATAAACACTGAGTCATACAGGCGGGTGAGAGAGTAATAAACACTAGCACAAAATGACCTTGTGCACTGGAGAGAGTAATAAACAGTGAGTCTTACAGGCAGGTGAGAGAGAATAACAAACAGTGAGTCATACAGGCGGGTGAGAGAGAATAATAAACAGTGAGTCATACAGGCGGGTAAGATAAGGTAATAATCAGTGAGTCATACAGGCGGGTGAGAGAGAGTAATAAACAGTGAATCATACAGGCGGGTGAGAGATTAATAAACAGTGAGTCATACAGGTGGGTGAGAGAGAGTAATAAACAGTGAGTCATAGAGGCAGGCGGGTGACAGAGAGTAATAAACAGTGAGTTCTACAGGCGGATGAGGGAGAGTAATAAACACTAGCAATCAATGACCTTGTGCACTGGAGAGAGTAAGAAACAGTGAGTAATACAGGTGGGTGAGAGAGTAATAAACAGTGAGTCATACAGGTGGGTGAGAGAGAGTAATAAACTGAGTCATACAAGCGGGTGAGATAAAATAATAAATAGTGAGTCATTCAGGTGGGTGAGAGAGAGTAACAAACAGTGAGTCATACAGGCGGGTGCGAGAAAGTAATAAACAGTGAGTCATACAGGCGGATGAGAGAGAGTAATAAACACTAGCACACAATGACCTTGTGCACTGGAGAGAGTAATAAACAGTGAGTCATACAGATGGGTGAGAGAGTAATAAGCATTGAGTCATACAGGAGGGTGAGAGAGTAATAAACAGTGAGTCATATAGGTGGGTTAAAGAGAGTAATAAACAGAGAGTCATACAGGCGGGTGAGAGAGAGTAATAAACAGTGAGTCATACAGGCGGGTGAGAGAGAGTAATAAACAGTGAGTCAAACACGAGGGTGAGAGAGCATAATAAACAGTGAGTCATACAGGCGGGTGAGAGAATAATAAGCAGTGAGTCATACAGGCGGGTGAGAGAGAGTAATAAACAGTGTGTCATACAGGCGGGTGAGAGAAAGTAATAAACAGTGAGTCATACAGGCGGATGAGAGAGAATAATAATAACTGAGTCATACAGGAGGGTGAGAGAGTAATAAGCAGTGAGTCATACAGGCGGGTGAGAGAGAAATAAACAGTGAGTCATATAGGTGGGTGAAAGAGAGTAATAAACAGTGAATCATAGAGGCGGGTGAGAGAGAGTAATAAACAGTGAGTCATACAGGCGGGTGAGAGAAAGTAATAAACAGTGAGTCATACAGGTGGGTGAGAGAGAGTAATATACAGTGAGTCATACAGGTGAGTGATAGAGTAATAAACAGTGAGTCATACAGGAGGGTGAGAGAGAATAATAAACACTAGCACTCAATGACCTTGTGCACTGGAGAGAGTAAGAAACAGTGAGTCATACAGGTGGGTGAGAGAGTAATAAACAGTGAGTCATACAGGTGGGTGAGAGAGAGTAATAAACTGAGTCATAAAGACGGGTGAGATAAAGAAATAAACAGTGAGTCATACAGGCGGGTGAGAGAAAGTAATAAACAGTGAGTGATACAGGCGGATGAGAGAGAGTAATAAACACTAGCACTCAATAACCTTGTGCACTGGAGAGAGTAAAAAACAGTGAGTCATACAGGCGGTGAGAGAGTAATAATAACTGGTCATACAGGAGGGTGAGAGAGTAATAAGCAGTGAGTCATACAGGCGGGTGAGAGAGAACTAAACAGTGAGTCATATAGGTGGGTGAAAGAGAGTAATAAACAGTGAATCATAGAGGCGGGTGAGAGAGAGTAATAAACAGTGAGTCATACAGGCGGTTGAGAGAAAGTAATAAACAGTGAGTCATACAGGTGGGTGAAAGAGAGTAATAAACAGTGAGTCAAACAGGTGAGTGAGAGAGTAATAAACAGTGAGTCATACAGGTGGGTGTGAGAGAGTAATAAACAGTGAGTCATGCAGGCGGGAGAAAGAGCGTAATAAACAGTGAGTCATACAGGTGGGTGAGAGAGAGTAATAAACAGTGAGTCATACAGGTGGGTGAGAGAGAGAGTAATAAACAGTGAGTCATACAGGCAGAGAGAGAGTAATAAACAGTGAGTCATACAGGCGGGTGAGAGAGAGTAATAAACAGGGAGTCATATAGGTGGGTGAGGGAGAGTAATAAACACTGAGTCATACAGGTGGGTGAGAGAGAGTAATAAACACTAGCACCCAATGACCTTGTGCACTGGAGAGAGTAATAAACAGTGAGTCATACAGGCAGAGAGAGAGTAATAAACAGTGAGTCATACAGGCGGGTGAGAGAGAATATTAAACAGTGAGTCATACAGGCGGGTAAGAGAAGGTAATAATCAGTGAGTCATACAGGCGGGTGAGAGAGAGTAATAAACAGTGAGTCATACAGGCGGGTGAGAGAGAGTAATAAACACTGAGTCATACAGGCGGGTGAGAGAGAGTAATAAACAGTGAGTCATAGAGGCAGGTGGGTGACAGAGAGTAATAAACAGTGAGTTCTACAGGCGGATGAGGGAGAGTAATAAACACTAGCACTCAATGACCTTGTGCACTGGAGAGAGTAAGAAACAGTGAGTCATACAGGCGGGTGAGAGAGAGTAATAAACACTGAGTCATACAGGCGGGTGAGAGAGAGTAATAAACAGTGAGTCATAGAGGCAGGCGGGTGACAGAGAGTAATAAACAGTGAGTTCTACAGGCGGATGAGGGAGAGTAATAAACACTAGCACTCAATGACCTTGTGCACTGGAGAGAGTAAGAAACAGTGAGTCATACAGGTGGGTGAGAGAGAGTAATAAACTGAGTCATACAAGCGGGTGAGATAAAGTAATAAACATTGAGTCATTCAGGTGGGGGAGAGAGAGTAATAAACAGTGAGTCATACAGGCGGATGAGAGAGAGTATTAAACACTGAGTCATATAGGCGGGTGAGAGAGCAATAATAACTGAGTCATAAAGGAGGGTGAGAGAGTAATAAGCATTGAGTCATACAGGCGGGTGAGAGAGAGTAATAAACAGTGAGTCATACACGAGGGTGAGAGAGCATAATAAACAGTGAGTCATGCAGGCGTGTGAGAGAGTAATAAGCAGTGAGTCATACAGGCGGGTGAGAGAGTAATAAGCAGTGAGTCATACAGGAGGATGAGAGAAAGTAATAAACAGTGAGTCATACAGGCGGATGAGAGAGAGTAATAAACACTAGCACTGAATGACTTTATGCACTGGAGAAAGTATTAAACAGTGAGTCATAGAGGCGGGTGAGAGAGCAATAATAACTGAGCCATACAAGAGGGTGAGAGAGAAATAATCAGTGAGTCATACAGGCGGGTGAGAGAGTAATAAACAGTGAGTCATATAGGTGGGTGAAAGAGAGTAATAAACAGTAAGTCATAGAGGTGGGTGAGAGAGTAATAAACAGTGAGTCATACAGGCGGGTGAGAGATAGTAATAAACAGTGAGTCATACAGGCGGGTGAGAGAGAGTAATAAACAGTGAGTCATACAGGAGGGTGAGAGAGAGTAATAAACAGTGAGTCATACAGGCGGGTTAGAGAAAGTAATAAACAGTGAGTCATACAGATGGGTGAGAGAGAGTAATAAACACTGAGTCATATAGGCGGGTGAGAGAGAGTTATTAACAGTGAGTCATACATGCGGGTGAGAGAGAGTAATAAACACTAGCACTCAATGTCCTTGTGCACTGGAGAGAGTAATAAACAGTGAGACATACAGGTGGGTGAGAGAGAGTAATAAACAGTGAGTCTTACATTCGGGTGAGAGAGAGTAATAAACACTAGCACTCAATGTCCTTGTGCACTGGAGAGAGTAATAAACAGTGAGTCATACAGGTGGGTGAGAGAGAGTAATAAACAGTGAGTCATACAGGAGGGTGAGAGAGAGTAATAAACAGTGAGTCATAGAGGCAGGCGGGTGACAGAGAGTTATAAGCAGTGAGTCATACAGGCGGATGAGAGAGCGTAATAAACAGTGAGTCATACAGGAGGGTGAGAGAGAGTAATAAACAGTGAATCATACAGGCGGGTAAGAGATTAATAAACAGTGAGTCATACAGGAGGGTGAGAGAGATTAATAAACAGTGAGTCTTAGAGGCAGGCGGGTGACAGAGAGTAATAAATAGTGAGTCATACAGGCGGATGAGAGAGAGTAATAAACAGTGAGTCATACAGGCGGGTGAGAAAGAATAATAAACAGTGTGTCATACTGGTGGGTGAGAGAGAGTAATAAACAGTCAGTAATAAAGGCGGGTGAGAGTGAGTAATAAACAGTGAGTCATACAGGCGAGTGAGAGAAAGTAATAAACAGTGAGTCATACAGGTGGGTGAGAAAGAATAATAAATAGTGAGTCATATAGGTGGGTGAGAGAGTAATAATCAGTGAGTCATACAGGCGGGTGAGAGAGAATGATAAACAGTGAGTCATATAAGCGGGTTAGAGAGAGTAATAATAACTGAGTCATACAGGAGGGTGAGAGAGTAATAAGCAGTGAGTCATACAGGTGGGTGAGAGAGTAATAAACAGTGAGTCATACAGGTGGGTGAAAGAGAGTAATAAACAGTGAGTCATAGAGGTGGGTGAGAGAGAGTAATAAACAGTGAGTCATACAGGCGGGTGAAAGAGAGTAATAAACAGTGAGTCATACAGGAGGGTGAGAGATAGTAATAAACAGTGAGTAATACAGGAGGGTGAGACAGAATAATAAACAGTGAGTTACACAGGCGGGTGAGAGAGTAATAAGCAGTGAGTCATACAGGTGGGTGAGAGAGAGTAATAAACAGTGAGTCATACAGGCGGGTTAGATAAAGTAAAAAACAGTGAGTCATACAGGTGGGTGAGAGAGAGTAATAAACGCTGAGTCATATAGGCAGGTGAAAGAGAGTTATAAACAGTGAGTCATAGAGGTAGGAGGGTGAGAGAGAGTAATAACCAGTGAGTCATAGAGGCAGGCGGGTGAGAGAGAGAAATAAACACTGAGTCATAAATGCGGGTGAGAGTGAGTAATAAACACTAGCACTCAATGTCCTTGTGCACTGGATAGAGTAATAAACAGTGAGTCATACAGGTGGGTGAGATAAAGTAATAAACAGTGAGTCATACAGGTGGGTGAGAGAGAGTAGTAAACAGTGAGTCATACAGTCGGGTGAGAGAGAGTAATAAACAGTGAGTCATACTTGCGGGTAAGAAAGACTAATAAACAGTGAGACTTAGAGGCGGGTTAGAAAGACTAATAAACAGTGAGTCATACAGGCGGCTGAGACAGAGTAAAAAACAGTGTCATACAGGCTGGTGAGAGAGAGTAATAAACAGTGAGTCATAGAGGCAGGCGGGTGACAGAGAGTAATAAACAGTGAGTCATACAGGTGGGTGAGAGAGCAATAATAACTGAGTCATAAAGGAGGGTGAGAGAGTAATAAGCATTGAGTCATACAGGAGGGTGAGAGAGTAATAAACAGTGAGTCATATAGGTGGGTTAAAGAGAGTAATAAACAGTGAGTCATACAGGTGGGTGGGAGAGAGTAATAAAGAGTGAGTCATACAGGCGGGTGAGAGAGAGTAATAAACAGTGAGTCATACACGAGGGTGAGAGAGCATAATAAACAGTGAGTCATGCAGGCGTGTGAGAGAGTAATAAGCAGTGAGTCATACAGGCGGGTGAGAGAGTAATAAGCAGTGAGTCATACAGGCGGGTGAGAGAGTAATAATCGGTGTGTCATACAGGCGGGTGAGAGAAAGTAATAAACAGTGAGTCATACAGGCGGATGAGAGAGAGTAATAAACACTAGCACTGAATGACCTTATGCACTGGAGAAAGTATTAAACAGTGAGTCATAGAGGCGGGTGAGAGAGCAATAATAACTGAGCCATACAAGAGGGTGAGAGAGTAATAAGCAGTGAGTCATACAGGCGGGTGAGAGAGTAATAAACAGTGAGTCATATAGGTGGGTGAAAGAGAGTAATAAACAGTAAGTCATAGAGGTGGGTGAGAGAGAGTAATAAACAGTGAGTCATACAGGCGAGTGAGAGAAAGTAATAAACAGTGAGTCATACAGGTGGGTGAGAAAGAATAATAAATAGTGAGTCATATAGGTGGGTGAGAGAGTAATAATCAGTGAGTCATACAGGCGGGTGAGAGAGAATGATAAACAGTGAGTCATATAAGCGGGTTAGAGAGAGTAATAATAACTGAGTCATACAGTTGGGTGAAAGAGAGTAATAAACAGTGAGTCATAGAGGTGGGTGAGAGAGAGTAATAAACAGTGTGTCATACTGGTGGGTGAGAGAGAGTAATAAACAGTCAGTAATAAAGGCGGGTGAGAGAGAGTAATAAACAGTGAGTCATACAGGCGAGTGAGAGAAAGTAATAAACAGTGAGTCATACAGGTGGGTGAGAAAGAATAATAAATAGTGAGTCATATAGGTGGGTGAGAGAGTAATAATCAGTGAGTCATACAGGCGGGTGAGAGAGAATGATAAACAGTGAGTCATATAAGCGGGTTAGAGAGAGTAATAATAACTGAGTCATACAGGAGGGTGAGAGAGTAATAAGCAGTGAGTCATACAGGTGGGTGAGAGAGTAATAAACAGTGAGTCATACAGGTGGGTGAAAGAGAGTAATAAACAGTGAGTCATAGAGGTGGGTGAGAGAGAGTAATAAACAGTGAGTCATACAGGCGGGTGAAAGAGAGTAATAAACAGTGAGTCATACAGGAGGGTGAGAGATAGTAATAAACAGTGAGTAATACAGGAGGGTGAGACAGAATAATAAACAGTGAGTTACACAGGCGGGTGAGAGAGTAATAAGCAGTGAGTCATACAGGTGGGTGAGAGAGCGTAATAAACAGTGAGTCATACAGGCGGGTTAGATAAAGTAAAAAACAGTGAGTCATACAGGTGGGTGAGAGAGAGTAATAAACGCTGAGTCATATAGGCAGGTGAAAGAGAGTTATAAACAGTGAGTCATAGAGGTAGGAGGGTGAGAGAGAGTAATAACCAGTGAGTCATAGAGGCAGGCGGGTGAGAGAGAGAAATAAACACTGAGTCATAAATGCGGGTGAGAGTGAGTAATAAACACTAGCACTCAATGTCCTTGTGCACTGGATAGAGTAATAAACAGTGAGTCATACAGGTGGGTGAGATAAAGTAATAAACAGTGAGTTATACAGGTGGGTGAGAGACAGTATTAAACAGTGAGTCATACAGGCAGGTTTGAGAGAGTAATAAACAGTGAGTCATACAGGTGGGTGAGAGAGAGTAGTAAACAGTGAGTCATACAGTCGGGTGAGAGAGAGTAATAAACAGTGAGTCATACTTGCGGGTAAGAAAGACTAATAAACAGTGAGACTTAGAGGCGGGTTAGAAAGACTAATAAACAGTGAGTCATACAGGCGGGTGAGACAGAGTAAAAAACAGTGTCATACAGGCTGGTGAGAGAGAGTAATAAACAGTGAGTCATAGAGGCAGGCAGGTGACAGAGAGTAATAAACAGTGAATCATACAGGTGGGTGAGAGATTAATAAACAGTGAGTCATACAGGTGGGTGAGAGAGAGTAATAAACAGTGAGTCATAAAGGCAGGCGGGTGACAGAGAGTAATAAACAGTGAGTCATAGAGGCAGGCAGGTGAGAGAGAGAAATAAACACTGAGTCATACATGCAGGTGAGAGAGAGTAATAAACAATAGCACTCAATGTCCTTGTGCACTGGAGAGAGTAATAAACAGTGAGTCATACAGGAGGGTGAGAGAGAGTAATAATCATTGAGTCATACAGGCGGGTGAGAGAGAGTAATAAACAGTGAGTCATAGAGGCAGGTGGGTGACAGACAGTAATAATCAGTGAGTCATACAGGCGGGTGAGAGAAAGTAATAAACAGTGAGTCATACAGGTGGGTGAGAGAGAATAATAAACAGTGAGTCATACAGGTGGGTGATAGAGTAATAAACAGTGAGTCATAGAGGAAGGTGGGTCACAGACAGTAATAATCAGTAAGTCATACAGGCGGGTGAGAGAGAGTAATAAACAGTGAGTCATACAGGCGGGTGAGAGAAAGTATTGAACAGTGAGTCATACAGGTGGGTGAGAGAGAGTAATAAACAGTGAGTCATACAGGCGGGTGAGAAAGAATAATAAACAGTGTGTCATACTGGTGGGTGAGAGAGAATGATAAACAGTGAGTCATATAAGCGGGTTAGAGAGAGTAATAATAACTGAGTCATACAGGAGGGTGAGAGAGTAATAAGCAGTGAGTCATACAGGTGGGTGAGAGAGTAATAAACAGTGAGTCATACAGGTGGGTGAAAGAGAGTAATAAACAGTGAGTCATAGAGGTGGGTGAGAGAGAGTAATAAACAGTGAGTCATACAGGCGGGTGAGAGAGAGTAATAAACAGGGAGTCATATAGGTGGGTGAGGGAGAGTAATAAACACTGAGTCATACAGGTGGGTGAGAGAGATTAATAAACACTAGCACCCAATGACCTTGTGCACTGGAGAGAGTAATAAACAGTGAGTCATACAGGCAGGTGAGAGAGAATAATAAACAGTGAGTCATACAGGCGGGTGAGAGAGAATAATAAACAGTGAGTCATACAGGCGGGTAAGAGAAGGTAATAATCAGTGAGTCATACAGGCGGGTGAGAGAGAGTAATAAACAGTGAGTCATACAGGCGGGTGAGAGAGAGTAATAAACACTGAGTCATACAGGCGGGTGAGAGAGAGTAATAAACAGTGAGTCATAGAGGCAGGCGGGCGACAGAGAGTAATAAACAGTGAGTTCTACAGGCGGATGAGGGAGAGTAATAAACACTAGCACTCAATGACCTTGTGCACTGGAGAGAGTAAGAAACAGTGAGTAATACAGGTGGGTGAGAGAGTAATAAACAGTGAGTCATACAGGCGGATGAGAGAGAGTAATAAACACTAGCACACAATGACCTTGTGCACTGGAGAGAGTAATAAACAGTGAGTCCTACAGGCGGGTGAGAGAGCAATAATAACTGAGTCATAAAGGAGGGTGAGAGAGTAATAAGCATTGAGTCATACAGGAGGGTGAGAGAGTAATAAACAGTGAGTCATATAGGTGGGTTATAGAGAGTAATAAACAGTGAGTCAAACAGGCGGGTGAGAGAGAGTAATAAAGAGTGAGTCATACAGGCGGGTGAGAGAGAGTAATAAACAGTGAGTCATACACGAGGGTGAGAGAGCATAATAAACAGTGAGTCATGCAGGCGTGTGAGAGAGTAATAAGCAGTGAGTCATACAGGCGGGTGAGAGAGTAATAAGCAGTGAGTCATACAGGCGGGTGAGAGAGTAATAAACGGTGTGTCATACAGGCGGGTGAGAGAAAGTAATAAACAGTGAGTCATACAGGCGGATGAGAGAGAGTAATAAACACTAGCACTGAATGACCTTATGCACTGGAGAAAGTATTAAACAGTGAGTCATAGAGGCGGGTGAGAGAGCAATAATAACTGAGCCATTCAAGAGGGTGAGAGAGTAATAAGCAGTGAGTCATACAGGCGGGTGAGAGAGTAATAAACAGTGAGTCATATAGGTGGGTGAAAGAGAGTAATAAACAGTAAGTCATAGAGGTGGGTGAGAGAGAGTAATAAACAGTGAGTCATACAGGCGGGTGAGAGATAGTAATAAACAGTGAGTCATACAGGCGGGTGAGAGAGAGTAATAAACAGTGAGTCATACAGGAGGGTGAGAGAGAGTAATAAACAGTGAGTCATACAGGCGGGTTAGAGAAAGTAAAAAACAGCGAGTCATACAGGTGAGAGAGAGTAATAAACACTGAGTCATATAGGCGGGTGAGAGAGAGTTATTAACAGTGAGTCATACATGCGGGTGAGAGAGAGTAATAAACACTAGCACTCAATGTCCTTGTGCACTGGAGAGAGTAATAAACAGTGAGACATACAGGTGGGTGAGAGAGAGTAATAAATAGTGAGTCTTACTTTCGGGTGAGAGAGAGTAATAAACACTAGCACTCAATGTCCTTGTGCACTGGAGAGAGTAATAAACAGTGAGTCATACAGGTGGGTGAGAGAGAGTAATAAACAGTGAGTCATACAGGAGGGTGAGAGAGAGTAATAAACAGTGAGTCATAGAGGCAGGCGGGTGACAGAGAGTAATAAACAGTGAGTCATACAGGCAGATGAGAGAGCGTAATAAACAGTGAGTCATACAGGAGGGTGAGAGAGAGTAATAAACAGTGAATCATACAGGCGGGTAAGAGATTAATAAACAGTGAGTCATAGAGGAGGGTGAGAGAGATTAATAAACAGTGAGTCATAGAGGCAGGCGGGTGACAGAGAGTAATAAATAGTGAGTCATACAGGCGGATGAGAGAGAGTAATAAACAGTGAGTCATACAGGCGGGTGAGAAAGAATAATAAACAGTGTGTCATACTGGTGGGTGAGAGAGAATGATAAACAGTGTCATATAAGCGGGTTAGAGAGAGTAATAATAACTGAGTCATACAGGAGGGTGAGAGAGTAATAAGCAGTGAGTCATACAGGTGGGTGAGAGAGTAATAAACAGTGAGTCATACAGGTGGGTGAAAGAGAGTAATAAACAGTGAGTCATAGAGGTCGGTGAGAGAGAGTAATAAACAGTGAGTCATACAGGCGGATGAGAGAGAGTAATAAACAGTGAGTCATACAGGCGGGTGAGAAAGAATAATAAACAGTGTGTCATACTGGTGGGTGAGAGAGAGTAATAAACAGTCAGTAATAAAGGCGGGTGAGAGAGAGTAATAAACAGAGTCATACAGGCGAGTGAGAGAAAGTAATAAACAGTGAGTCATACAGGTGGGTGAGAAAGAATAATAAATAGTGAGTCATATAGGTGAGTGAGAGAGTAATAATCAGTGAGTCATACAGGCGGGTGAGAGAGAATGATAAACAGTGAGTCATATAAGCGGATTAGAGAGAGTAATAATAACTGAGTCATACAGGAGGGTGAGAGAGTAATAAGCAGTGAGTCATACAGGTGGGTGAGAGAGTAATAAACAGTGAGTCATACAGGTGGGTGAAAGAGAGTAATAAACAGTGAGTCATAGAGGTGGGTGAGAGAGAGTAATAAACAGTGAGTCATACAGGCGGGTGAAAGAGAGTAATAAACAGTGAGTCATACAGGAGGGTGAGAGATAGTAATAAACAGTGAGTAATACAGGAGGGTGAGACAGAATAATAAACAGTGAGTTACACAGGCGGGTGAGAGAGTAATAAGCAGTGAGTCATACAGGTGGGTGAGAGAGAGTAATAAACAGTGAGTCATACAGGCGGGTTAGATAAAGTAAAAAACAGTGAGTCATACAGGTGGGTGAGAGAGAGTAATAAACGCTGAGTCATATAGGCAGGTGAAAGAGAGTTATAAACAGTGAGTCATAGAGGTAGGAGGGTGAGAGAGAGTAATAACCAGTGAGTCATAGAGGCAGGCGGGTGAGAGAGAGAAATAAACACTGAGTCATAAATGCGGGTGAGAGTGAGTAATAAACACTAGCACTCAATGTCCTTGTGCACTGGATAGAGTAATAAACAGTGAGTCATACAGGTGGGTGAGATAAAGTAATAAACAGTGAGTTATACAGGTGGGTGAGAGACAGTATTAAACAGTGAGTCATACAGGCGGGTTTGAGAGAGTAATAAACAGTGAGTCATACAGGTGGGTGAGAGAGAGTAGTAAACAGTGAGTCATACAGTCGGGTGAGAGAGAGTAATAAACAGTGAGTCATACTTGCGGGTAAGAAAGACTAATAAACAGTGAGACTTAGAGGCGGGTTAGAAAGACTAATAAACAGTGAGTCATACAGGCGGGTGAGACAGAGTAAAAAACAGTGTCATACAGGCTGGTGAGAGAGAGTAATAAACAGTGAGTCATAGAGGCAGGCGGGTGACAGAGAGTAATAAACAGTGAATCATACAGGTGGGTGAGAGATTAATAAACAGTGAGTCATACAGGTGGGTGAGAGAGAGTAATAAACAGTGAGTCATAAAGGCAGGCGGGTGACAGAGAGTAATAAACAGTGAGTCATAGAGGCAGGCAGGTGAGAGAGAGAAATAAACACTGAGTCATACATGCAGGTGAGAGAGAGTAATAAACAATAGCACTCAATGTCCTTGTGCACTGGAGAGAGTAATAAACAGTGAGTCATACAGGAGGGTGAGAGAGAGTAATAATCATTGAGTCATACAGGCGGGTGAGAGAGAGTAATAAACAGTGAGTCATAGAGGCAGGTGGGTGACAGACAGTAATAATCAGTGAGTCATACAGGCGGGTGAGAGAAAGTAATAAACAGTGAGTCATACAGGTGGGTGAGAGAGAATAATAAACAGTGAGTCATACAGGTGGGTGAGAGAGAGTAATAAACAGTGAGTCATACAGGAGGGTGAGAGAGAGTAATAAACAGTGAGTCATAGAGGCAGGCGGGTGACAGAGAGTAATAAACAGTGAGTCATACAGGCAGATGAGAGAGCGTAATAAACAGTGAGTCATACAGGAGGGTGAGAGAGAGTAATAAACAGTGAATCATACAGGCGGGTAAGAGATTAATAAACAGTGAGTCATAGAGGAGGGTGAGAGAGATTAATAAACAGTGAGTCATAGAGGCAGGCGGGTGACAGAGAGTAATAAATAGTGAGTCATACAGGCGGATGAGAGAGAGTAATAAACAGTGAGTCATACAGGCGGGTGAGAAAGAATAATAAACAGTGTGTCATACTGGTGGGTGAGAGAGAATGATAAACAGTGAGTCATATAAGCGGGTTAGAGAGAGTAATAATAACTGAGTCATACAGGAGGGTGAGAGAGTAATAAGCAGTGAGTCATACAGGTGGGTGAGAGAGTAATAAACAGTGAGTCATACAGGTGGGTGAAAGAGAGTAATAAACAGTGAGTCATAGAGGTCGGTGAGAGAGAGTAATAAACAGTGAGTCATACAGGCGGATGAGAGAGAGTAATAAACAGTGAGTCATACAGGCGGGTGAGAAAGAATAATAAACAGTGTGTCATACTGGTGGGTGAGAGAGAGTAATAAACAGTCAGTAATAAAGGCGGGTGAGAGAGAGTAATAAACAGTGAGTCATACAGGCGAGTGAGAGAAAGTAATAAACAGTGAGTCATACAGGTGGGTGAGAAAGAATAATAAATAGTGAGTCATATAGGTGGGTGAGAGAGTAATAATCAGTGAGTCATACAGGCGGGTGAGAGAGAATGATAAACAGTGAGTCATATAAGCGGGTTAGAGAGAGTAATAATAACTGAGTCATACAGGAGGGTGAGAGAGTAATAAGCAGTGAGTCATACAGGTGGGTGAGAGAGTAATAAACAGTGAGTCATACAGGTGGGTGAAAGAGAGTAATAAACAGTGAGTCATAGAGGTGGGTGAGAGAGAGTAATAAACAGTGAGTCATACAGGCGGGTGAAAGAGAGTAATAAACAGTGAGTCATACAGGAGGGTGAGAGATAGTAATAAACAGTGAGTAATACAGGAGGGTGAGACAGAATAATAAACAGTGAGTTACACAGGCGGGTGAGAGAGTAATAAGCAGTGAGTCATACAGGTGGGTGAGAGAGAGTAATAAACAGTGAGTCATACAGGCGGGTTAGATAAAGTAAAAAACAGTGAGTCATACAGGTGGGTGAGAGAGAGTAATAAACGCTGAGTCATATAGGCAGGTGAAAGAGAGTTATAAACAGTGAGTCATAGAGGTAGGAGGGTGAGAGAGAGTAATAACCAGTGAGTCATAGAGGCAGGCGGGTGAGAGAGAGAAATAAACACTGAGTCATAAATGCGGGTGAGAGTGAGTAATAAACACTAGCACTCAATGTCCTTGTGCACTGGATAGAGTAATAAACAGTGAGTCATACAGGTGGGTGAGATAAAGTAATAAACAGTGAGTTATACAGGTGGGTGAGAGACAGTATTAAACAGTGAGTCATACAGGCGGGTTTGAGAGAGTAATAAACAGTGAGTCATACAGGTGGGTGAGAGAGAGTAGTAAACAGTGAGTCATACAGTCGGGTGAGAGAGAGTAATAAACAGTGAGTCATACTTGCGGGTAAGAAAGACTAATAAACAGTGAGACTTAGAGGCGGGTTAGAAAGACTAATAAACAGTGAGTCATACAGGCGGGTGAGACAGAGTAAAAAACAGTGTCATACAGGCTGGTGAGAGAGAGTAATAAACAGTGAGTCATAGAGGCAGGCGGGTGACAGAGAGTAATAAACAGTGAATCATACAGGTGGGTGAGAGATTAATAAACAGTGAGTCATACAGGTGGGTGAGAGAGAGTAATAAACAGTGAGTCATAAAGGCAGGCGGGTGACAGAGAGTAATAAACAGTGAGTCATAGAGGCAGGCAGGTGAGAGAGAGAAATAAACACTGAGTCATACATGCAGGTGAGAGAGAGTAATAAACAATAGCACTCAATGTCCTTGTGCACTGGAGAGAGTAATAAACAGTGAGTCATACAGGAGGGTGAGAGAGAGTAATAATCATTGAGTCATACAGGCGGGTGAGAGAGAGTAATAAACAGTGAGTCATAGAGGCAGGTGGGTGACAGACAGTAATAATCAGTGAGTCATACAGGCGGGTGAGAGAAAGTAATAAACAGTGAGTCATACAGGTGGGTGAGAGAGAATAATAAACAGTGAGTCATACAGGTGGGTGATAGAGTAATAAACAGTGAGTCATAGAGGAAGGTGGGTCACAGACAGTAATAATCAGTAAGTCATACAGGCGGGTGAGAGAGAGTAATAAACAGTGAGTCATTCAGGCGGGTGAGAGAAAGTATTGAACAGTGAGTCATACAGGTGGGTGAGAGAGAGTAATAAACAGTGAGTCATACAGGCGGGTGAGAGAGAGTAATAAACAGGGAGTCATATAGGTGGGTGAGGGAGAGTAATAAACACTGAGTCATACAGGTGGGTGAGAGAGAGTAATAAACACTAGCACCCAATGACCTTGTGCACTGGAGAGAGTAATAAACAGTGAGTCATACAGGCAGGTGAGAGAGAATAATAAACAGTGAGTCATACAGGCGGGTGAGAGAGAATAATAAACAGTGAGTCATACAGGCGGGTAAGAGAAGGTAATAATCAGTGAGTCATACAGGCGGGTGAGAGAGAGTAATAAACAGTGAGTCATACAGGCGGGTGAGAGAGAGTAATAAACACTGAGTCATACAGGCGGGTGAGAGAGAGTAATAAACAGTGAGTCATAGAGGCAGGCGGGCGACAGAGAGTAATAAACAGTGAGTTCTACAGGCGGATGAGGGAGAGTAATAAACACTAGCACTCAATGACCTTGTGCACTGGAGAGAGTAAGAAACAGTGAGTAATACAGGTGGGTGAGAGAGTAATAAACAGTGAGTCATACAGGTGGGTGAGAGAGAGTAATAAACTGAGTCATACAAGCGGGTGAGATAAAGTAATAAACATTGAGTCATTCAGGTGGGTGAGAGAGAGTAATAAACAGTGAGTCATACAGGCGGATGAGAGAGAGTAATAAACACTAGCACACAATGACCTTGTGCACTGGAGAGAGTAATAAACAGTGAGTCATACAGGCGGGTGAGAGAGCAATAATAACTGAGTCATAAAGGAGGGTGAGAGAGTAATAAGCATTGAGTCATACAGGAGGGTGAGAGAGTAATAAACAGTGAGTCATATAGGTGGGTTAAAGAGAGTAATAAACAGTGAGTCATACAGGCGGGTGAGAGAGAGTAATAAAGAGTGAGTCATACAGGCGGGTGAGAGAGAGTAATAAACAGTGAGTCATACACGAGGGTGAGAGAGCATAATAAACAGTGAGTCATGCAGGCGTGTGAGAGAGTAATAAGCAGTGAGTCATACAGGCGGGTGAGAGAGTAATAAGCAGTGAGTCATACAGGCGGGTGAGAGAGTAATAAACGGTGTGTCATACAGGCGGGTGAGAGAAAGTAATAAACAGTGAGTCATACAGGTGGATGAGAGAGAGTAATAAACACTAGCACTGAATGACCTTATGCACTGGAGAAAGTATTAAACAGTGAGTCATAGAGGCGGGTGAGAGAGCAATAATAACTGAGCCATACAAGAGGGTGAGAGAGTAATAAGCAGTGAGTCATACAGGCGGGTGAGAGAGTAATAAACAGTGAGTCATATAGGTGGGTGAAAGAGAGTAATAAACAGTAAGTCATAGAGGTGGGTGAGAGAGAGTAATAAACAGTGAGTCATACAGGCGAGTGAGAGAAAGTAATAAACAGTGAGTCATACAGGTGGGTGAGAAAGAATAATAAATAGTGAGTCATATAGGTGGGTGAGAGAGTAATAATCAGTGAGTCATACAGGCGGGTGAGAGAGAATGATAAACAGTGAGTCATATAAGCGGGTTAGAGAGAGTAATAATAACTGAGTCATACAGGAGGGTGAGAGAGTAATAAGCAGTGAGTCATACAGGTGGGTGAGAGAGTAATAAACAGTGAGTCATACAGTTGGGTGAAAGAGAGTAATAAACAGTGAGTCATAGAGGTGGGTGAGAGAGAGTAATAAACAGTGAGTCATACAGGCGGGTGAAAGAGAGTAATAAACAGTGAGTCATACAGGAGGGTGAGAGATAGTAATAAACAGTGAATAATACAGGAGGGTGAGACAGAATAATAAACAGTGAGTTACACAGGCGGGTGAGAGAGTAATAAGCAGTGAGTCATACAGGTGGGTGAGAGAGAGTAATAAACAGTGAGTCATACAGGCGGGTTAGATAAAGTAAAAAACAGTGAGTCATACAGGTGGGTGAGAGAGAGTAATAAACGCTGAGTCATATAGGCAGGTGAAAGAGAGTTATAAACAGTGAGTCATAGAGGTAGGAGGGTGAGAGAGAGTAATAACCAGTGAGTCATAGAGGCAGGCGGGTGAGAGAGAGAAATAAACACTGAGTCATAAATGCGGGTGAGAGTGAGTAATAAACACTAGCACTCAATGTCCTTGTGCACTGGATAGAGTAATAAACAGTGAGTCATACAGGTGGGTGAGATAAAGTAATAAACAGTGAGTTATACAGGTGGGTGAGAGACAGTATTAAACAGTGAGTCATACAGGCGGGTTTGAGAGAGTAATAAACAGTGAGTCATACAGGTGGGTGAGAGAGAGTAGTAAACAGTGAGTCATACAGTCGGGTGAGAGAGAGTAATAAACAGTGAGTCATACTTGCGGGTAAGAAAGACTAATAAACAGTGAGACTTAGAGGCGGGTTAGAAAGACTAATAAACAGTGAGTCATACAGGCGGGTGAGACAGAGTAAAAAACAGTGTCATACAGGCTGGTGAGAGAGAGTAATAAACAGTGAGTCATAGAGGCAGGCGGGTGACAGAGAGTAATAAACAGTGAATCATACAGGTGGGTGAGAGAGAGTAATAAACAATGAGTCATAAAGGCAGGCGGGTGACAGAGAGTAATAAACAGTGAGTCATAGAGGCAGGCAGGTGAGAGAGAGAAATAAACACTGAGTCATACATGCAGGTGAGAGAGAGTAATAAACAATAGCACTCAATGTCCTTGTGCACTGGAGAGAGTAATAAACAGTGAGTCATACAGGAGGGTGAGAGAGAGTAATAATCATTGAGTCATACAGGCGGGTGAGAGAGAGTAATAAACAGTGAGTCATAGAGGCAGGTGGGTGACAGACAGTAATAATCAGTGAGTCATACAGGCGGGTGAGAGAAAGTAATAAACAGTGAGTCATACAGGTGGGTGAGAGAGAATAATAAACAGTGAGTTATACAGGTGGGTGATAGAGTAATAAACAGTGAGTCATAGAGGAAGGTGGGTCACAGACAGTAATAATCAGTAAGTCATACAGGCGGGTGAGAGAGAGTAATAAACAGTGAGTCATACAGGCGGGTGAGAGAAAGTATTGAACAGTGAGTCATACAGGTGGGTGAGAGAGAGTAATAAACAGTGAGTCATACAGGCGGGTGAGAAAGAATAATAAACAGTGTGTCATACTGGTGGGTGAGAGAGAATGATAAACAGTGAGTCATATAAGCGGGTTAGAGAGAGTAATAATAACTGAGTCATACAGGAGGGTGAGAGAGTAATAAGCAGTGAGTCATACAGGTGGGTGAGAGAGTAATAAACAGTGAGTCATACAGGTGGGTGAAAGAGAGTAATAAACAGTGAGTCATAGAGGTGGGTGAGAGAGAGTAATAAACAGTGAGTCATACAGGCGGATGAGAGAGAGTAATAAACAGTGAGTCATACAGGCGGGTGAGAAAGAATAATAAACAGTGTGTCATACTGGTGGGTGAGAGAGAGTAATAAACAGTCAGTAATAAAGGCGGGTGAGAGAGAGTAATAAACAGTGAGTCATACAGGCGAGTGAAAGAAAGTAATAAACAGTGAGTCATACAGGTGGGTGAGAAAGAATAATAAATAGTGAGTCATATAGGTGGGTGAGAGAGTAATAATCAGTGAGTCATACAGGCGGGTGAGAGAGAATGATAAACAGTGAGTCATATAAGCGGGTTAGAGAGAGTAATAATAACTGAGTCATACAGGAGGGTGAGAGAGTAATAAGCAGTGAGTCATACAGGTGGGTGAGAGAGTAATAAACAGTGAGTCATACAGGTGGGTGAAAGAGAGTAATAAACAGTGAGTCATAGAGGTGGGTGAGAGAGAGTAATAAACAGTGAGTCATACAGGCGGGTGAAAGAGAGTAATAAACAGTGAGTCATACAGGAGGGTGAGAGATAGTAATAAACAGTGAGTAATACAGGAGGGTGAGACAGAATAATAAACAGTGAGTTACACAGGCGGGTGAGAGAGTAATAAGCAGTGAGTCATACAGGTGGGTGAGAGAGAGTAATAAACAGTGAGTCATACAGGCGGGTTAGATAAAGTAAAAAACAGTGAGTCATACAGGTGGGTGAGAGAGAGTAATAAACGCTGAGTCATATAGGCAGGTGAAAGAGAGTTATAAACAGTGAGTCATAGAGGTAGGAGGGTGAGAGAGAGTAATAACCAGTGAGTCATAGAGGCAGGCGGGTGAGAGAGAGAAATAAACACTGAGTCATAAATGCGGGTGAGAGTGAGTAATAAACACTAGCACTCAATGTCCTTGTGCACTGGATAGAGTAATAAACAGTGAGTCATACAGGTGGGTGAGATAAAGTAATAAACAGTGAGTTATACAGGTGGGTGAGAGACAGTATTAAACAGTGAGTCATACAGGCGGGTTTGAGAGAGTAATAAACAGTGAGTCATACAGGTGGGTGAGAGAGAGTAGTAAACAGTGAGTCATACAGTCGGGTGAGAGAGAGTAATAAACAGTGAGTCATACTTGCGGGTAAGAAAGACTAATAAACAGTGAGACTTAGAGGCGGGTTAGAAAGACTAATAAACAGTGAGTCATACAGGCGGGTGAGACAGAGTAAAAAACAGTGTCATACAGGCTGGTGAGAGAGAGTAATAAACAGTGAGTCATAGAGGCAGGCGGGTGACAGAGAGTAATAAACAGTGAATCATACAGGTGGGTGAGAGATTAATAAACAGTGAGTCATACAGGTGGGTGAGAGAGAGTAATAAACAGTGAGTCATAAAGGCAGGCGGGTGACAGAGAGTAATAAACAGTGAGTCATAGAGGCAGGCAGGTGAGAGAGAGAAATAAACACTGAGTCATACATGCAGTTGAGAGAGAGTAATAAACAATAGCACTCAATGTCCTTGTGCACTGGAGAGAGTAATAAACAGTGAGTCATACAGGAGGGTGAGAGAGAGTAATAATCATTGAGTCATACAGGCGGGTGAGAGAGAGTAATAAACAGTGAGTCATAGAGGCAGGTGGGTGACAGACAGTAATAATCAGTGAGTCATACAGGCGGGTGAGAGAAAGTAATAAACAGTGAGTCATACAGGTGGGTGAGAGAGAATAATAAACAGTGAGTCATACAGGTGGGTGATAGAGTAATAAACAGTGAGTCATAGAGAAAGGTGGGTCACAGACAGTAATAATCAGTAAGTCATACAGGCGGGTGAGAGAGAGTAATAAACAGTGAGTCATACAGGCGGGTGAGAGAAAGTATTGAACAGTGAGTCATACAGGTGGGTGAGAGAGAGTAATAAACAGTGAGTCATACAGGCGGGTGAGAGAGAGTAATAAACAGGGAGTCATATAGGTGGGTGAGGGAGAGTAATAAACACTGAGTCATACAGGTGGGTGAGAGAGAGTAATAAACACTAGCACCCAATGACCTTGTGCACTGGAGAGAGTAATAAACAGTGAGTCATACAGGCAGGTGAGAGAGAATAATAAACAGTGAGTCATACAGGCGGGTGAGGGAGAATAATAAACAGTGAGTCATACAGGCGGGTAAGAGAAGGTAATAATCAGTGAGTCATACAGGCGGGTGAGAGAGAGTAATAAACAGTGAGTCATACAGGCGGGTGAGAGAGAGTAATAAACAGTGAGTCATACAGGCGGGTGAGAGAGAGTAATAAACACTGAGTAATACAGGTGGGTGAGAGAGTAATAAACAGTGAGTCATTCAGGCGGATGAGAGAGAGTAATAAACAGTGAGTCATACAGGCGGGTGAGAGAGCAATAATAACTGAGTCATAAAGGAGGGTGAGAGAGTAATAAGCATTGAGTCATACAGGAGGATGAGAGAGTAATAAACAGTGAGTCATATAGGTGGGTTAAAGAGAGTAATAAACAGTGAGTCATACAGGCGGGTGAGAGAGAGTAATAAAGAGTGAGTCATACAGGCGGGTGAGAGAGAGTAATAAACAGTGAGTCATACACGAGGGTGAGAGAGCATAATAAACAGTGAGTCATGCAGGCGTGTGAGAGAGTAATAAGCAGTGAGTCATACAGGCGGGTGAGAGAGTAATAAGCAGTGAGTCATACAGGCGGGTGAGAGAGTAATAAACGGTGTGTCATACAGGCGGGTGAGAGAAAGTAATAAACAGTGAGTCATACAGGCGGATGAGAGAGAGTAATAAACACTAGCACTGAATGACCTTATGCACTGGAGAAAGTATTAAACAGTGAGTCATAGAGGCGGGTGAGAGAGCAATAATAACTGAGCCATACAAGAGGGTGAGAGAGTAATAAGCAGTGAGTCATACAGGCGGGTGAGAGAGTAATAAACAGTGAGTCATATAGGTGGGTGAAAGAGAGTAATAAACAGTAAGTCATAGAGGTGGGTGAGAGAGAGTAATAAACAGTGAGTCATAGAGGCGGGTGAGAGATAGTAATAAACAGTGAGTCATACAGGCGGGTGAGAGAGAGTAATAAACAGTGAGTCATACAGGAGGGTGAGAGAGAGTAATAAACAGTGAGTCATACAGGCGGGTGAGAGAAAGTAAAAAACAGCGAGTCATACAGGTGAGAGAGAGTAATAAACACTGAGTCATATAGGCGGGTGAGAGAGAGTTATTAACAGTGAGTCATACATGCGGGTGAGAGAGAGTAATAAACACTAGCACTCAATGTCCTTGTGCACTGGAGAGAGTAATAAACAGTGAGACATACAGGTGGGTGAGAGAGAGTAATAAATAGTGAGTCTTACTTTCGGGTGAGAGAGAGTAATAAACACTAGCACTCAATGTCCTTGTGCACTGGAGAGAGTAATAAACAGTGAGTCATACAGGTGGGTGAGAGAGAGTAATAAACAGTGATTCATACAGGAGGGTGAGAGAGAGTAATAAACAGTGAGTCATAGAGGCAGGCGGGTGACAGAGAGTAATAAACAGTGAGTCATACAGGCAGATGAGAGAGCGTAATAAACAGTGAGTCATACAGGAGGGTGAGAGAGAGTAATAAACAGTGAATCATACAGGCGGGTAAGAGATTAATAAACAGTGAGTCATAGAGGAGGGTGAGAGAGATTAATAAACAGTGAGTCATAGAGGCAGGCGGGTGACAGAGAGTAATAAATAGTGAGTCATACAGGCGGATGAGAGAGAGTAATAAACAGTGAGTCATACAGGCGGGTGAGAAAGAATAATAAACAGTGTGTCATACAGGTGGGTGAGAGAGAGTAATAAACAGTCAGTAATACAGGCGGGTGAGAGAGAGTAATAAACAGTGAGTCATACAGGCGAGTGAGAGAAAGTAATAAACAGTGTGTCATACAGGCGGGTGAGAAAGAATAATAAATAGTGAGTCATATAGGTGGGTGAGAGAGTAATAATCAGTGAGTCATACAGGAGGGTGAGAGAGTAATAAGCAGTGAGTCATACAGGTGGGTGAGAGAGTAATAAACAGTGAGTCATACAGGTGGGTGAAAGAGAGTAATAAACAGTGAGTCATAGAGGTGGGTGAGAGAGAGTAATAAACAGTGAGTCATACAGGCGGGTGAAAGAGAGTAATAAACAGTGAGTCATACAGGAGGGTGAGAGATAGTAATAAACAGTGAGTAATACAGGAGGGTGAGACAGAATAATAAACAGTGAGTTATACAGGCGGGTGAGAGAGTAATAAGCAGTGAGTCATACAGGTGGGTGAGAGAGAGTAATAAACAGTGAGTCATACAGGCGGGTTAGATAAAGTAAAAAACAGTGAGTCATACAGGTGGGTGAGAGAGAGTAATAAACGCTGAGTCATATAGGCAGGTGAAAGAGAGTTATAAACAGTGAGTCATACAGGCGGGTGAGAGAAATAAACAGTGAGACATAGAGGTAGGAGGGTGAGAGAGAGTAATAACCAGTGAGTCATAGAGACAGGCGGGTGAGAGAGAGAAATAAACACTGAGTCATAAATGCGGGTGAGAGTGAGTAATAAACACTAGCACTCAATGTCCTTGTGCACTGGAGAGAGTAATAAACAGTGAGTCATACAGGTGGGTGAGATAAAGTAATAAACAGTGAGTTATACAGGTGGGTGAGAGACAGTATTAAACAGTGAGTCATACAGGTGGGTTTGAGAGAGTAATAAACAGTGAGTCATACAGGTGGGTGAGAGAGAGTAGTAAACAGTGAGTCATACATTCGGGTGAGAGAGAGTAATAAACAGTGAGTCATAGAGGCGGGTGAGAGAGAGTTATAAATAGTGAGTCATAGTGGTGGGTTTTGAGAGAGTAATAGCAATGAGTCATACAGGCGGGTAAGAGAGAGTAATAAACAGTGAGTCATACTTGCGGGTAAGAAAGACTAATAAACAGTGAGTCTTAGAGGCGGGTTAGAAAGACTAATAAACAGTGAGTCATACAGGCGGGTGAGACAGAGGAAAAAACAGTGTCATACAGGCGGGTGACAGAGAGTAATAAACAGTGAATCATACAGGCGGGTGAGAGATTAATAAACAGTGAGTCATACAGGTGGGTGAGAGAGAGTAATAAACAGTGAGTCATAGAGGCAGGCGGGTGACAGACAGTAATAAACAGTGAATCATACAGGCGGGTGAGAGATTAATAAACAGTGAGTCATACAGGTGGGAGAGAGAGTAATAAACAGTGAGTCATAGAGGCAGGCAGGTGAGAGAGAGAGAAATAAACAATAGCACTCAATGTCCTTGTACACTGGAGAGAGTAATAAAGAGTGAGTCATACAGGAGGGTGAGAGAGAGTAATAAACAGTGAGTCATACAGGTGGGTGAGAGAGAGTTTTAAACAGTGAGTCATACAGGCGGGATTGAGAGAGTAATAAACAGTGAGTCATACAGGCGGGTGAGAGAGAATAATAAACAGTGAGTCATACAGGCGGGTGAGAGAGAATAATAAACAGTAAGTCATACAGACGGGTGAGAGAATAAAAAACAGTGAGTTATACAGGCAGGTGAGAGAGAGTAATAAACAGTGAGTCATAGAGGCAGGTGGGTGACAGACAGTAATAATCAGTGAGTCATACAGGCGGGTGAGAGAAAGTAATAAACAGTGAGTCATACAGGTGGGTGAGAGAGAGTAATAAACAGTGAGTCATACAGGTGGGTGATAGAGTAATAAACAGTGAGTCATATAGGAAGGTGGGTCACAGACAGTAATAATCAGTAAGTCATACAGGCGGGTGAGAGAGAGTAATAAACAGTGAGACATACAGGCGGGTGAGAGAAAGTATTGAACAGTGAGTCATACAGGTGGGTGAGAGAGAGTAATAAACAGTGAGTCATACAGGCGGGTGAGAGAGAGTAATAATTATTGAGTCATACAGGCGGGTGAGAGAGAGTAATAAACACTAGCACTTAATGACCTTGTGCACTGGAGAGAGTAATAAACAGTAAGTCATACAGGCAGGTGAGAGAGAATAATAAACAGTGAGTCATACAGGCGGGTGAGAGAGAATAATAAACAGTGAGTCATACAAGCGGGTGAGAGAGAATAATAAACAGTAAGTCATACAGACGGGTGAGAGAATAAAAAACAGTGAGTCATACAGGCAGGTGAGAGAGAGTAATAAACAGTGAGTCATAGAGGCAGGTGGGTGACAGACAGTAATAATCAGTGAGTCATACAGGTGGGTGAGAGAAAGTAATAAACAGTGAGTCATACAGGTGGGTGAGAGAGAGTATTAAACAGTGAGTCATACAGGTGGGTGATAGAGTAATAAACAGTGAGTCATAGAGGAAGGTGGGTGACAGACAGTAATGATCAGTAAGTCATACAGGCGGGTGAGAGAGAGTAATAAACAGTGAGTCATACAGGCGGGTGAGAGAAAGTAATGAACAGTGAGACATACAGGAGAGTGAGAGAGAGTAATAAACAGTGAGTCATACAGGCGGGTGAGAGAGAGTAATAAACACTGAGTCATACAGGCGGGGGAGAGAGAGTAATAAACACTAGCACTCAATGACCTTGTGCACTGGAGAGAGTAATAAACAGTGAGTCATACAGGCAGGTGAGAGAGAATAATAAACAGTGAGTCATACAGGCAGGTGAGAGAGAATAATAAACAGTGAGTCATACAGGCAGGTGAGAGAGAATAATAAACAGTGAGTCATACAGGCGGGTGAGAGAGAATAATAAACATTGAGTCATACAGGCGTGTGAGAGAGAATAATAAACAGTGAGTCATACAGGCGGGTGAGAGAAAGTAATAATCAGTGAGTCATACAGGCGGGTGAGAGAGAGTAATAAACAGTGAGTCATACAGGCGGGTGAGAGAGAGTAATAAACAGTGAGTCATACAGGCGGGTGAGAGAGAGTAATAAACAGTGAATCATACAGGCGGGTGAGAGAGAAAAATAAACAGTGAGTCATACAGGCGGGTGAGAGAGAGTAATAAACAGTGAGTCATACAGGCGGGTGAGAGAGAGTAATAAACAGTGAATCATACAGGCGGGTGAGAGATAAATAAACAGTGAGTCATACAGGTGGGTGAGAGAGAGTAATAAGCAGAGAGTCATAGAGGCAGGCGGGTGACAGAGTAATAAACAGTGAGTCATACAGGCGGATGAGAGAGAGTAATAAACACTAGCACTCAATGACCTTGTGCCCTGGAGAGAGTAATAAACAGTGAGTCATACAGGTGGGTGAGAGAGTAATAAACAGTGAGTCATACAGGTGGGTGAGAGAGAGTAATAAGCAGAGAGTCATAGAGGCAGGCGGGTGACAGAGTAATAAACAGTGAGTCATACAGGCGGAAGAGAGAGAGTAATAAACACTAGCACTCAATGACCTTGTGCACTGGAGAGAGTAAGAAACAGTGAGTCATACAGGTGGGTTGGAGAGTAATAAACAGTGAGTCATACAGGCGGGTGAGAGAGTAATAAGCAGTGAGTCATACAGGCGGGTGAGAGAGTAATAAACGGTGTGTCATACAGGCGGGTGAGAGAAAGTAATAAACAGTGAGTCATACAGGCGGATGAGAGAGAGTAATAAACACTAGCACTGAATGACCTTATGCACTGGAGAAAGTATTAAACAGTGAGTCATAGAGGCGGGTGAGAGAGCAATAATAACTGAGCCATACAAGAGGGTGAGAGATTAATAAGCAGTGAGTCATACAGGCGGGTGAGAGAGTAATAAACAGTGAGTCATATAGGTGGGTGAAAGAGAGTAATAAACAGTAAGTCATAGAGGTGGGTGAGAGAGAGTAATAAACAGTGAGTCATACAGGCGGGTGAGAGATAGTAATAAACAGTGAATCATACAGGCGGGTAAGAGATTAATAAACAGTGAGTCATAGAGGAGGGTGAGAGAGATTAATAAACAGTGAGTCATAGAGGCAGGCGGGTGACAGAGAGTAATAAATAGTGAGTCATACAGGCGGATGAGAGAGAGTAATAAACAGTGAGTCATACAGGCGGGTGAGAAAGAATAATAAACAGTGTGTCATACAGGTGGGTGAGAGAGAGTAATAAACAGTCAGTAATACAGGCGGGTGAGAGAGAGTAATAAACAGTGAGTCATACAGGCGAGTGAGAGAAAGTAATAAACAGTGTGTCATACAGGCGGGTGAGAAAGAATAATAAATAGTGAGTCATATAGGTGGGTGAGAGAGTAATAATCAGTGAGTCATACAGGAGGGTGAGAGAGTAATAAGCAGTGAGTCATACAGGTGGGTGAGAGAGTAATAAACAGTGAGTCATACAGGTGGGTGAAATAGAGTAATAAACAGTGAGTCATAGAGGTGGGTGAGAGAGAGTAATAAACAGTGAGTCATACAGGCGGGTGAAAGAGAGTAATAAACAGTGAGTCATACAGGAGGGTGAGAGATAGTAATAAACAGTGAGTAATACAGGAGGGTGAGACAGAATAATAAACAGTGAGTTATACAGGCGGGTGAGAGAGTAATAAGCAGTGAGTCATACAGGTGGGTGAGAGAGAGTAATAAACAGTGAGTCATACAGGCGGGTTAGATAAAGTAAAAAACAGTGAGTCATACAGGTGGGTGAGAGAGAGTAATAAACGCTGAGTCATATAGGCAGGTGAAAGAGAGTTATAAACAGTGAGTCATACAGGCGGGTGAGAGAAATAAACAGTGAGACATAGAGGTAGGAGGGTGAGAGAGAGTAATAACCAGTGAGTCATAGAGACAGGCGGGTGAGAGAGAGAAATAAACACTGAGTCATAAATGCGGGTGAGAGTGAGTAATAAACACTAGCACTCAATGTCCTTGTGCACTGGAGAGAGTAATAATCAGTGAGTCATACAGGTGGGTGAGATAAAGTAATAAACAGTGAGTTATACAGGTGGGTGAGAGACAGTATTAAACAGTGAGTCATACAGGTGGGTTTGAGAGAGTAATAAACAGTGAGTCATACAGGTGGGTGAGAGAGAGTAGTAAATATTGAGTCATACATTCGGGTGAGAGAGAGTAATAAACAGTGAGTCATAGAGGCGGGTGAGAGAGAGTTATAAATAGTGAGTCATAGTGGTGGGTTTTGAGAGAGTAATAGCAATGAGTCATACAGGCGGGTAAGAGAGAGTAATAAACAGTGAGTCATACTTGCGGGTAAGAAAGACTAATAAACAGTGAGTCTTAGAGGCGGGTTAGAAAGACTAATAAACAGTGAGTCATACAGGCGGGTGAGACAGAGGAAAAAACAGTGTCATACAGGCGGGTGACAGAGAGTAATAAACAGTGAATCATACAGGCGGGTGAGAGATTAATAAACAGTGAGTCATACAGGTGGGTGAGAGAGAGTAATAAACAGTGAGTCATAGAGGCAGGCGGGTGACAGACAGTAATAAACAGTGAATCATACAGGCGGGTGAGAGATTAATAAACAGTGAGTCATACAGGTGGGTGAGAGAGAGTAATAAACAGTGAGTCATAGAGGCAGGCAGGTGAGAGAGAGAGAAATAAACAATAGCACTCAATGTCCTTGTACACTGGAGAGAGTAATAAAGAGTGAGTCATACAGGAGGGTGAGAGTAATAGACAGTGAGTCATACAGGTGGGTGAGAGAGAGTTTTAAACAGTGAGTCATACAGGCGGGTTTGAGAGAGTAATAAACAGTGAGTCATACAGGCGGGTGAGAGAGAATAATAAACAGTGAGTCATACAGGCGGGTGAGAGAGAATAATAAACAGTAAGTCATACAGACGGGTGAGAGAATAAAAAACAGTGAGTTATACAGGCAGGTGAGAGAGAGTAATAAACAGTGAGTCATAGAGGCAGGTGGGTGACAGACAGTAATAATCAGTGAGTCATACAGGCGGGTGAGAGAAAGTAATAAACAGTGAGTCATACAGGTGGGTGAGAGAGAGTAATAAACAGTGAGTCATACAGGTGGGTGATAGAGTAATAAACAGTGAGTCATATAGGAAGGTGGGTCACAGACAGTAATAATCAGTAAGTCATACAGGCGGGTGAGAGAGAGTAATAAACAGTGAGACATACAGGCGGGTGAGAGAAAGTATTGAACAGTGAGTCATACAGGTGGGTGAGAGAGAGTAATAAACAGTGAGTCATACAGGCGGGTGAGAGAGAGTAATAATTATTGAGTCATACAGGCGGGGGAGAGAGAGTAATAAACACTAGCACTTAATGGCCTTGTGCACTGGAGAGAGTAATAAACAGTAAGTCATACAGGCAGGTGAGAGAGAATAATAAACAGTGAGTCATACAGGCGGGTGAGAGAGAATAATAAACAGTGAGTCATACAAGCGGGTGAGAGAGAATAATAAACAGTAAGTCATACAGACGGGTGAGAGAATAAAAAACAGTGAGTCATACAGGCAGGTGAGAGAGAGTAATAAACAGTGAGTCATAGAGGCAGGTGGGTGACAGACAGTAATAATCAGTGAGTCATACAGGTGGGTGAGAGAAAGTAATAAACAGTGAGTCATACAGGTGGGTGAGAGAGAGTATTAAACAGTGAGTCATACAGGTGGGTGATAGAGTAATAAACAGTGAGTCATAGAGGAAGGTGGGTGACAGACAGTAATGATCAGTAAGTCATACAGGCGGGTGAGAGAGAGTAATAAACAGTGAGTCATACAGGCGGGTGAGAGAAAGTAATGAACAGTGAGACATACAGGAGAGTGAGAGAGAGTAATAAACAGTGAGTCATACAGGCGGGTGAGAGAGAGTAATAAACACTGAGTCATACAGGCGGGGGAGAGAGAGTAATAAACACTAGCACTCAATGACCTTGTGCACTGGAGAGAGTAATAAACAGTGAGTCATACAGGCAGGTGAGAGAGAATAATAAACAGTGAGTCATACAGGCAGGTGAGAGAGAATAATAAACAGTGAGTCATACAGGCAGGTGAGAGAGAATAATAAACAGTGAGTCATACAGGCGGGTGAGAGAGAATAATAAACATTGAGTCATACAGGCGTGTGAGAGAGAATAATAAACAGTGAGTCATACAGGCGGGTGAGAGAAAGTAATAATCAGTGAGTCATACAGGCGGGTGAGAGAGAGTAATAAACAGTGAGTCATACAGGCGGGTGAGAGAGAGTAATAAACAGTGAGTCATACAGGCGGGTGAGAGAGAGTAATAAACAGTGAATCATACAGGCTGGTGAGAGAGAAAAATAAACAGTGAGTCATACAGGCGGGTGAGAGAGAGTAATAAACAGTGAGTCATACAGGTGGGTGAGAGAGAGTAATAAACAGTGAGTCATACAGGCGGGTGAGAGAGAGTAATAATTATTGAGTCATACAGGCGGGGGAGAGAGAGTAATAAACACTAGCACTTAATGACCTTGTGCACTGGAGAGAGTAATAAACAGTAAGTCATACAGGCAGGTGAGAGAGAATAATAAACAGTGAGTCATACAGGCGGGTGAGAGAGAATAATAAACAGTGAGTCATACAAGCGGGTGAGAGAGAATAATAAACAGTAAGTCATACAGACGGGTGAGAGAATAAAAAACAGTGAGTCATACAGGCAGGTGAGAGAGAGTAATAAACAGTGAGTCATAGAGGCAGGTGGGTGACAGACAGTAATAATCAGTGAGTCATACAGGTGGGTGAGAGAAAGTAATAAACAGTGAGTCATACAGGTGGGTGAGAGAGAGTATTAAACAGTGAGTCATACAGGTGGGTGATAGAGTAATAAACAGTGAGTCATAGAGGAAGGTGGGTGACAGACAGTAATGATCAGTAAGTCATACAGGCGGGTGAGAGAGAGTAATAAACAGTGAGTCATACAGGCGGGTGAGAGAAAGTAATGAACAGTGAGACATACAGGAGAGTGAGAGAGAGTAATAAACAGTGAGTCATACAGGCGGGTGAGAGAGAGTAATAAACACTGAGTCATACAGGCGGGGGAGAGAGAGTAATAAACACTAGCACTCAATGACCTTGTGCACTGGAGAGAGTAATAAACAGTGAGTCATACAGGCAGGTGAGAGAGAATAATAAACAGTGAGTCATACAGGCAGGTGAGAGAGAATAATAAACAGTGAGTCATACAGGCAGGTGAGAGAGAATAATAAACAGTGAGTCATACAGGCGGGTGAGAGAGAATAATAAACATTGAGTCATACAGGCGTGTGAGAGAGAATAATAAACAGTGAGTCATACAGGCGGGTGAGAGAAAGTAATAATCAGTGAGTCATACAGGCGGGTGAGAGAGAGTAATAAACAGTGAGTCATACAGGCGGGTGAGAGAGAGTAATAAACAGTGAGTCATACAGGCGGGTGAGAGAGAGTAATAAACAGTGAATCATACAGGCTGGTGAGAGAGAAAAATAAACAGTGAGTCATACAGGCGGGTGAGAGAGAGTAATAAACAGTGAGTCATACAGGCGGGTGAGAGAGAGTAATAAACAGTGAATCATACAGGCGGGTGAGAGATAAATAAACAGTGAGTCATACAGGTGGGTGAGAGAGAGTAATAAGCAGAGAGTCATAGAGGCAGGCGGGTGACAGAGTAATAAACAGTGAGTCATACAGGCGGATGAGAGAGAGTAATAAACACTAGCACTCAATGACCTTGTGCCCTGGAGAGAGTAATAAACAGTGAGTCATACAGGTGGGTGAGAGAGTAATAAACAGTGAGTCATACAGGTGGGTGAGAGAGAGTAATAAGCAGAGAGACATAGAGGCAGGCGGGTGACAGAGTAATAAACAGTGAGTCATACAGGCGGAAGAGAGAGAGTAATAAACACTAGCACTCAATGACCTTGTGCACTGGAGAGAGTAAGAAACAGTGAGTCATACAGGTGGGTTGGAGAGTAATAAACAGTGAGTCATACAGGCGGGTGAGAGAGTAATAAGCAGTGAGTCATACAGGCGGGTGAGAGAGTAATAAACGGTGTGTCATACAGGCGGGTGAGAGAAAGTAATAAACAGTGAGTCATACAGGCGGATGAGAGAGAGTAATAAACACTAGCACTGAATGACCTTATGCACTGGAGAAAGTATTAAACAGTGAGTCATAGAGGCGGGTGAGAGAGCAATAATAACTGAGCCATACAAGAGGGTGAGAGATTAATAAGCAGTGAGTCATACAGGCGGGTGAGAGAGTAATAAACAGTGAGTCATATAGGTGGGTGAAAGAGAGTAATAAACAGTAAGTCATAGAGGTGGGTGAGAGAGAGTAATAAACAGTGAGTCATACAGGCAGGTGAGAGATAGTAATAAACAGTGAGTCATACAGGCGGGTGAGAGAGAGTAATAAACAGTGAGTCATACAGGAGGGTGAGAGAGAGTAATAAACAGTGAGTCATACAGGCGGGTTAGAGAAAGTAAAAAACAGTGAGTCATACAGGTGAGAGAGAGTAATAAACACTGAGTCATATAGGCGGGTGAGAGAGAGTTATTAACAGTGAGTCATACATGCGGGTGAGAGAGAGTAATAAACACTAGCACTCAATGTCCTTGTGCACTGGAGAGAGTAATAAACAGTGAGACATACAGGTGGGTGAGAGAGAGTAATAAACAGTGAGTCTTACATTCGGGTGAGAGAGAGTAATAAACACTAGCACTCAATGTCCTTGTGCACTGGAGAGAGTAATAAACAGTGAGTCATACAGGTGGGTGAGAGAGAGTAATAAACAGTGAGTCATACAGGAGGGTGAGAGAGAGTAATAAACAGTGAGTCATAGAGGCAGGCGGGTGACAGAGAGTAATAAACAGTGAGTCATACAGGCGGATGAGAGAGCGTAATAAACAGTGAGTCATACAGGAGGGTGAGAGAGAGTAATAAACAGTGAATCATACAGGCGGGTAAGAGATTAATAAACAGTGAGTCATACAGGAGGGTGAGAGAGATTAATAAACAGTGAGTCATAGAGGCAGGTGGGTGACAGAGAGTAATAAATAGTGAGTCATACAGGCGGATGAGAGAGAGTAATAAACAGTGAGTCATACAGGCGGGTGAGAAAGAATAATAAACAGTGTGTCATACAGGTGGGTGAGAGAGAGTAATAAACAGTCAGTAATACAGGCGGGTGAGAGAGAGTAATAAACAGTGAGTCATACAGGCGAGTGAGAGAAAGTAATAAACAGTGTGTCATACAGGCGGGTGAGAAAGAATAATAAATAGTGAGTCATATAGGTGGGTGAGAGAGTAATAATCAATGAGTCATACAGGCGGGTGAGAGAGAATGATAAACAGTGAGTCATACAGGCAGGTTAGATAAAGTAAAAAACAGTGAGTCATACAGGTGGGTGAGAGAGAGTAATAAACGCTGAGTCATATAGGCAGGTGAAAGAGAGTTATAAACAGTGAGTCATACAGGCGGGTGAGAGAAATAAACAGTGAGACATAGAGGTAGGAGGGTGAGAGAGAGTAATAACCAGTGAGTCATAGAGGCAGGCGGGTGAGAGAGAGAAATAAACACTGAGTCATAAATGCGGGTGAGAGTGAGTAATAAACACTAGCACTCAATGTCCTTGTGCACTGGAGAGAGTAATAAACAGTGAGTCATACAGGTGGGTGAGATAAAGTAATAAACAGTGAGTTATACAGGTGGGTGAGAGACAGTATTAAACAGTGAGTCATAGAGGCGGGTTTGAGAGAGTAATAAACAGTGAGTCATACAGGTGGGTGAGAGAGAGTAGTAAACAGTGAGTCATACAGTCGGGTGAGAGAGAGTAATAAACAGTGAGTCATAGAGGCGGGTGAGAGAGAGTTATAAATAGTGAGTCATAGTGGTGGGTTTTGAGAGAGTAATAACAATGAGTCATACAGGCGGGTAAGAGAGAGTAATAAACAGTGAGTCATACTTGCGGGTAAGAAAGACTAATAAACAGTGAGTCTTAGAGGCGGGTTAGAAAGACTAATAAACAGTGAGTCATACAGGTGGGTGAGACAAAGTAAAAAACAGTTTCATACAGGCTGGTGAGAGAGAGTAATAAACAGTGAGTCATAAAGGCAGGCGGGTGACAGAGAGTAATAAACAGTGAATCATACAGGCGGGTGAGAGATTAATAAACAGTGAGTCATACAGGTGGGTGAGAGAGAGTAATAAACAGTGAGTCATAGAGGCAGGCGGGTGACAGAGAGTAATAAACAGTGAGTCATAGAGGCAGGCAGGTGAGAGAGAGAAATAAACACTGAGTCATACATGCAGGTGAGAGAGAGTAATAAACAATAGCACTCAATGTCCTTGAGCACTGGAGAGAGTAATAAACAGTGAGTCATACAGGAGGGTGAGAGAGAGTAATAAACAGTGAGTCATACAGGTGGGTGAGAGAGAGTATTAAACAGTGAGTCATACAGGCAGGTTTGAGAGAGTAATAAACAGTGAGTCATACAGGCGGGTGAGAGAGAATAATAAACAGTGAGTCATGCAGGCGGGTGAGAGAGAATAATAAACAGTAAGTCATACAGACGGGTGAGAGAATAAAAAACAGTGAGTTATACAGGCAGGTGAGAGAGATTAATAAACAGTGAGTCATAGAGGCAGGTGGGTGACAGACAGTAATAATCAGTGAGTCATACAGGCGGGTGAGAGAAAGTAATAAACAGTGAGTCATACAGGTGGGTGAGAGAGAGTAATAAACTGTGAGTCATACAGGTGGGTGATAGAGTAATAAATAGTGAGTCATAGAGGAAGGTGGGTCACAGACAGTAATAATCAGTAAGTCATACAGGCGGGTGAGAGAGAGTAATAAACAGTGAGACATACAGGAGGGTGAGAGAAAGTATTGAACAGTGAGTCATACAGGTGGGTGAGAGAGAGTAATAAACAGTGAGTCATACAGGTGAGTGAGAGAGAGTAATAAACACTGAGTCATACAGGCGGGGGAGAGAGAGTAATAAACACTAGCACTCAATGACCTTGTGCACTGGAGAGAGTAATAAACAGTAAGTCATACAGGCAGGTGAGAGAGAATAATAAACAGTGAGTCATACAGGCGGGTGAGAGAGAATAATAAACAGTGAGTCATACAGGCGGGTGAGAGAGAATAATAAACAGTAAGTCATACAGACGGGTGAGAGAATAAAAAACAGTGAGTCATACAGGCAGGTGAGAGAGAGTAATAAACAGTGAGTCATAGAGGCAGGTATGTGACAGACAGTAATAATCAGTGAGTCATACAGGTGGGTGAGAGAAAGTATTAAACAGTGAGTCATACAGGAGAGTGAGAGAGAGTAATAAACAGTGAGTCATACAGGCGGGTGAGAGAGAGTAATAAACACTGAGTCATACAGGCGGGGGAGAGAGAGTAATAAACACTAGCACTCAATGACCTTGTGCACTGGAGAGAGTAATAAACAGTGAGTCATACAGGCAGGTAAGAGAGAATAATAAGCAGTGAGTCATACAGGCAGGTGAGAGAGAATAATAAACAGTGAGTCATACAGGCAGGTGAGAGAGAATAATAAAAAGTGAGTCATACAGGCGGGTGAGAGAGAATAATAAACATTGAGTCATACAGGCGGGTGAGAGAGAATAATAAACAGTGAGTCATACAGGCGGGTGAGAGAAAGTATTAATCAGTGAGTCATACAGGTGGGTGAGAGAGAGTAATAAACAGTGAGTCATACAGGCGGGTGAGAGAGAGTAATAAACAGTGAGTCATACAGGCGGGTGAGAGAGAGTAATAAACAGTGAATCATACAGGCGGGTGAGAGCGAAAAATAAACAGTGAGTCATACAGGCGGGTGAGAGAGAATAATAAACAGTAAGTCATACAGACGGGTGAGAGAAGAAAAAACAGTGAGTCATACAGGCAGGTGAGAGAGAGTAATAAACTGTGAGTCATAGAGGCAGGTATGTGACAGACAGTAATAATCAGTGAGTCATACAGGTGGGTGAGAGAAAGTAATAAACAGTGAGTCATACAGGAGAGTGAGAGAGAGTAATAAACAGTGAGTCATACAGGCGGGTGAGAGAGAGTAATAAACACTGAGTCATACAGGCGGGGGAGAGAGAGTAATAAACACTAGCACTCAATGACCTTGTGCACTGGAGAGAGTAATAAACAGTGAGTCATACAGGCAGGTAAGAGAGAATAATAAGCAGTGAGTCATACAGGCAGGTGAGAGAGAATAATAAACAGTGAGTCATACAGGCAGGTGAGAGAGAATAATAAAAAGTGAGTCATACAGGCGGGTGAGAGAGAATAATAAACATTGAGTCATACAGGCGGGTGAGAGAGAATAATAAACAGTGAGTCATACAGGCGGGTGAGAGAAAGTATTAATCAGTGAGTCATACAGGTGGGTGAGAGAGAGTAATAAACAGTGAGTCATACAGGCGGGTGAGAGAGAGTAATAAACAGTGAATCATACAGGCGGGTGAGAGATTAATAAACAGTGAGTCATACAGGTGGGTGAGAGAGAGTAATAAGCAGAGAGTCTTAGAGGCAGGCGGGTGACAGAGTAATAAACAGTGAGTCATACAGGCGGATGAGAGAGAGTAATAAACACTAGCACTCAATGACCTTGTGCCCTAGAGAGAGTAATAAACAGTGAGTCATACAGGTGGGTGAGAGAGTAATAAACAGTGAGTCATACAGGTGGGTGAGAGAGAGTAATAAGCAGAGAGTCATAGAGGCAGGCGGGTGACAGAGTAATAAACAGTGAGTCATACAGGCGGATGAGAGAGAGTAATAAACACTAGCACTCAATGACCTTGTGCACTGGAGAGAGTAAGAAACAGTGAGTCATACAGGTGGGTTGGAGAGTAATAAACAGTGAGTCATACAGGTGGGTGAGAGAGAGTAATAAACTGAGTCATAAAGACGGGTGAGATAAAGTAATAAACAGTGAGTCATACAGGCGGGTGAGAGAAAGTAATAAACAGTGAGTCATACAGGCGGATGAGAGAGAGTAATAAACACTAGCACTCAATAACCTTGTGCTCTGGAGAGAGTAATAAACAGTGAGTCATACAGGTGGTGAGAGAGTAATAATAACTGAGTCATACAGGAGGGTGAGAGAGTAATAAGCAGTGAGTCATACAGGCGGGTGAGAGAGAAATAAACAGTGAGTCATATAGGTGGGTGAAAGAGACTAATAAACAGTGAATCATAGAGGCGGGTGAGAGAGAGTAATAAACAGTGAGTCATACAGGCGGGTGAGAGAAAGTAATAAACAGTGAGTCATACAGGTGGGTGAGAGAGAGTAATAAACAGTGAGTCAAACAGGTGAGTGAGAGAGTAATAAACAGTGAGTCATACAGGTGGGTGAGAGAGAGTAATAAACAGTGAGTCATACAGGCGGGAGAAAGAGAGTAAAAAACAGTGAGTCATACAGGTAGGTGAGAGAGCGTAATAAACAGTGAGTCATACAGGTGGGTGAGAGAGAGAGTAATAAACAGTGAGTCATACAGGCAGAGAGAAGGTAATAATCAGTGAGTCATACAGGCGGGTGAGAGAGAGTAATAAACAGTGAATCATACAGGCGGGAGAGAGATTAATAAACAGTGAGTCATACAGGTGGGTGAGAGAGAGTAATCAACTGAGTCATAAAGACGGGGGAGATAAAGTAATAAACAGTGAGTCATACAGGCGGGTGAGAGAAAGTAATAAACAGTGAGTCATACAGGTGGATGAGAGAGAGTAATAAACACTAACACTCAATAACCTTGTGCTCTGGAGAGAGTAATAAACAGTGAGTCATACAGGCGGTGAGAGAGTAATAATAACTGAGTCATACAGGAGGGTGAGAGAGTAATAAGCAGTGAGTCATACAGGCGGGTGAGAGAGAAATCAACAGTGAGTCATATAGGTGGGTGAAAGAGAGTAATAAACAGTGAATCATAGAGGCGGGTGAGAGAGAGGAATAAACAGTGAGTCATACAGGCGGGTGAGAGAAAGTAATAAACAGTGAGTCATACAGGTGGGTGAGAGAGTGTAATAAACAGTGAGTCAAACAGGTGAGTGAGAGAGTAATAAACAGTGAGTCATACAGGTGGGTGAGAGAGAGTAATAAACAGTGAGTCATACAGGCGGGAGAAAGAGAGTAATAAACAGTGAGTCATACAGGTAGGTGAGAGAGCGTAATAAACAGTGAGTCATACAGGTGGGTGAGAGAGAGAGTAATAAACAGTGAGTCATACAGGCAGAGAGAAGGTAATAATCAGTGAGTCATACAGGCGGGTGAGAGAGAGTAATAAACAGTGAATCATACAGGCGGGAGAGAGATTAATAAACAGTGAGTCATACAGGTGGGTGAGAGAGAGTAATAAACAGTGAGTCATAGAGGCAGGCGGGTGACAGAGAGTAATAAACAGTGAGTTCTACTGGCGGATGAGGGAGAGAAATAAACACTAGCACTCAATGACCTTGTGCACTGGAGAGAGTAAGAAACAGTGAGTAATACAGGTGGGTGAGAGAGTAATAAACAGTGAGTCATACAGGTGGGTGAGAGAGAGTAATAATCTGAGACATACAAGCGGGTGAGATAAAGTAATAAACAGTGAGTCATTTAGGTGTGTGAGAGAGAGTAATAAACAGTGAGTCATACAGGCGGGTGCGAGAAAGTAATAAACAGTGAGTCATACAGGCGGATGAGAGAGAGTAATAAACACTAGCACACAATGACCTTGTGCACGGGAGAGAGTAATAAACAGTGAGTCATACAGGCGGGTGAGAGAGTAATAAGCATTGAGTCATACAGGAGGGTGAGAGAGTAATAAACAGTGAGTCATATAGGTGGGTTAAAGAGAGTAATAAACAGTGAGTCATACAGGCGGGTGAGAGAGAGTAATAAACAGTGAGTCATACAGGCGGGTGAGAGAGAGTGATAAACAGTGAGTCATACACGAGGGTGAGAGAGCATAATAAACAGTGAGACATACAGGCAGGTGAGAGAGTAATAAGCAGTGAGTCATACAGGCGGGTGAGAGAGAGTAATAAACAGTGTGTCATACAGGCGGGTGAGAGAAAGTAATAAACAGTGAGTCATACAGGCGGATGAGAGAGAGTAATAATAACTGAGTCATACAGGAGGGTGAGAGAGAAATAAACAGTGAGTCATATAGGTGGGTGAAAGAGAGTAATAAACAGTGAATCATAGAGGCGGGTGAGAGAGAGTAATAAACAGGGAGTCATACAGGTGAGTGAGAGAGTAATAAACATTGAGTCATACAGGAGGGTGAGCGAGAATAATAAACACTAGCACTCAATGACCTTGTGCACTGGAGAGAGTAATAAACAGTGAGTCATACAGGAGGGTGAGAGAGTAATAAGCAGTGAGTCATACAGGGGGTGACAGAGAAATAAACAGTGAGTCATATAGGTGGGTGAAAGAGAGTAATAAACAGTGAATCATAGAGGCTGGTGAGAGAGAGTAATAAACAGTGAGTCATACAGGCGGGTGAGAGAAAGTAATAAACAGTGAGTCATACAGGTGGGTGAGAGAGAGTAATAAACAGTGAGTCATACAGGTGAGTGAGAGAGTAATAAACAGTGAGTCATACAGGTGGGTGAGAGAGAGTAATAAACAGTGAGTCATGCAGGCGGGAGAAAGAGCGTAATAAACAGTGAGTCATACAGGTGGGTGAGAGAGAGTAATAAACAGTGAGTCATACAGGCGGGTGAGAGAGAGTAATAAACGGGGAGTCATATAGGTGGGTGAGGGAGAGCAATAAACACTGATTCATACAGGCGGTGAGACAGTAATAATAACTGAGTCATACAGGAGGGTGAGAGAGTAATAAGCAGTGAGTCATACAGGCGGGTGAGAGAGAAATAAACAGTGAGTCATATAGGTGGGTGACAGAGAGTAATAAACAGTGAATCATAGAGGCGGGTGAGAGAGAGTAATAAACAGTGAGTCATACAGGCGGGTGAGAGAAAGTAATAAACAGTGAGTCATACAGGTGGGTGAGAGAGAGTAATAAACAGTGAGTCAAACAGGTGAGTGAGAGAGTAATAAACAGTGAGTCATACAGGTGGGTGAAAGAGAGTAATAAACAGTGAGTCATACAGGCGGGAGAAAGAGAGTAATAAACAGTGAGTCATACAGGTAGGTGAGAGAGCGTAATAAACAGTGAGTCATACAGGTGGGTGAGAGAGAGAGTAATAAACAGTGAGTCATACAGGCAGAGAGAAGGTAATAATCAGTGAGTCATACAGGCGGGTGAGAGAGAGTAATAAACAGTGAATCATACAGGCGGGAGAGAGATTAATAAACAGTGAGTCATACAGGTGGGTGAGAGAGAGTAATAAACAGTGAGTCATAGAGGCAGGCGGGTGACAGAGAGTAATAAACAGTGAGTTCTACTGGCGGATGAGGGAGAGAAATAAACACTAGCACTCAATGACCTTGTGCACTGGAGAGAGTAAGAAACAGTGAGTAATACAGGTGGGTGAGAGAGTAATAAACAGTGAGTCATACAGGTGGGTGAGAGAGAGTAATAATCTGAGACATACAAGCGGGTGAGATAAAGTAATAAACAGTGAGTCATTTAGGTGTGTGAGAGAGAGTAATAAACAGTGAGTCATACAGGCGGGTGCGAGAAAGTAATAAACAGTGAGTCATACAGGCGGATGAGAGAGAGTAATAAACACTAGCACACAATGACCTTGTGCACGGGAGAGAGTAATAAACAGTGAGTCATACAGGCGGGTGAGAGAGTAATAAGCATTGAGTCATACAGGAGGGTGAGAGAGTAATAAACAGTGAGTCATATAGGTGGGTTAAAGAGAGTAATAAACAGTGAGTCATACAGGTGGGTGAGAGAGAGTAATAAACAGTGAGTCATACAGGCGGGTGAGAGAGAGTGATAAACAGTGAGTCATACACGAGGGTGAGAGAGCATAATAAACAGTGAGTCATACAGGCAGGTGAGAGAGTAATAAGCAGTGAGTCATACAGGCGGGTGAGAGAGAGTAATAAACAGTGTGTCATACAGGCGGGTGAGAGAAAGTAATAAACAGTGAGTCATACAGGCGGATGAGAGAGAGTAATAATAACTGAGTCATAGAGGCGGGTTAGAGAAAGTAAAAAACAGTGAGTCATACAGGTGAGAGAGAGTAATAAACACTCAGTCATATAGGCGGGTGAGAGAGAGTTATTAACAGTGAGTCATACATGCGGGTGAGAGAGAGTAATAAACACTAGCACTCAATGTCCTTGTGCACTGGAGAGAGTAATAAACAGTGAGACATACAGGTGGGTGAGAGAGAGTAATAAACAGTGAGTCTTACATTCGGGTGAGAGAGAGTAATAAACACTAGCACTCAATGTCCTTGTGCACTGGAGAGAGTAATAAACAGTGAGTCATACAGGTGGGTGAGAGAGAGTAATAAACAGTGAGTCATACAGGTGGGTGAGAGAGAGTAATAAACAGTGAGTCATAGAGGCAGGCGGGTGACAGAGAGTAATAAACAGTGAGTCATACAGGCGGATGAGAGAGCGTAATAAACAGTGAGTCATACAGGAGGGTGAGAGAGAGTAATAAACAGTGAATCATACAGGCGGGTAAGAGATTAATAAACAGTGAGTCATACAGGAGGGTGAGAGAGATTAATAAACAGTGAGTCATAGAGGCAGGTGGGTGACAGAGAGTAATAAATAGTGAGTCATACAGGCGGATGAGAGAGAGTAATAAACAGTGAGTCATACAGGCTGGTGAGAAAGAATAATAAACAGTGTGTCATACAGGTGGGTGAGAGAGAGTAATAAACAGTCAGTAATACAGGCGGGTGAGAGAGAGTAATAAACAGTGAGTCATACAGGCGAGTGAGAGAAAGTAATAAACAGTGTGTCATACAGGCGGGTGAGAAAGAATAATAAATAGTGAGTCATATAGGTGGGTGAGAGAGTAATAATCAATGAGTCATACAGGCGGGTGAGAGAGAATGATAAACAGTGAGTCATACAGGCAGGTTAGATAAAGTAAAAAACAGTGAGTCATACAGGTGGGTGAGAGAGAGTAATAAACGCTGAGTCATATAGGCAGGTGAAAGAGAGTTATAAACAGTGAGTCATACAGGCGGGTGAGAGAAATAAACAGTGAGACATAGAGGTAGGAGGGTGAGAGAGAGTAATAACCAGTGAGTCATAGAGACAGGCGGGTGAGAGAGAGAAATAAACACTGAGTCATAAATGCGGGTGAGAGTGAGTAATAAACACTAGCACTCAATGTCCTTGTGCACTGGAGAGAGTAATAAACAGTGAGTCATACAGGTGGGTGAGATAAAGTAATAAACAGTGAGTTATACAGGTGGGTGAGAGACAGTATTAAACAGTGAGTCATAGAGGCGGGTTTGAGAGAGTAATAAACAGTGAGTCATACAGGTGGGTGAGAGAGAGTAGTAAACAGTGAGTCATACAGTCGGGTGAGAGAGAGTAATAAACAGTGAGTCATAGAGGCGGGTGAGAGAGAGTTATAAATAGTGAGTCATAGTGGTGGGTTTTGAGAGAGTAATAACAATGAGTCATACAGGCGGGTAAGAGAGAGTAATAAACAGTGAGTCATACTTGCGGGTAAGAAAGACTAATAAACAGTGAGTCTTAGAGGCGGGTTAGAAAGACTAATAAACAGTGAGTCATACAGGTGGGTGAGACAAAGTAAAAAACAGTGTCATACAGGCTGGTGAGAGAGAGTAATAAACAGTGAGTCATAAAGGCAGGCGGGTGACAGAGAGTAATAAACAGTGAATCATACAGGCGGGTGAGAGATTAATAAACAGTGAGTCATACAGGTGGGTGAGAGAGAGTAATAAACAGTGAGTCATAGAGGCAGGCGGGTGACAGAGAGTAATAAACAGTGAGTCATAGAGGCAGGCAGGTGAGAGAGAGAAATAAACAATAGCACTCAATGTCCTTGAGCAATGGAGAGAGTAATAAACAGTGAGTCATACAGGAGGGTGAGAGAGAGTAATAAACAGTGAGTCATACAGGTGGGTGAGAGAGAGTATTAAACAGTGAGTCATACAGGCAGGTTTGAGAGAGTAATAAACAGTGAGTCATACAGGCGGGTGAGAGAGAATAATAAACAGTGAGTCATGCAGGCGGGTGAGAGAGAATAATAAACAGTAAGTCATACAGACGGGTGAGAGAATAAAAAACAGTGAGTTATACAGGCAGGTGAGAGAGAGTAATAAACAGTGAGTCATAGAGGCAGGTGGGTGACAGACAGTAATAATCAGTGAGTCATACAGGCGGGTGAGAGAAAGTAATAAACAGTGAGTCATACAGGTGGGTGAGAGAGAGTAATAAACTGTGAGTCATACAGGTGGGTGATAGAGTAATAAACAGTGAGTCATAGAGGAAGGTGGGTCACAGACAGTAATAATCAGTAAGTCATACAGGCGGGTGAGAGAGAGTAATAAACAGTGAGACATACAGGCGGGTGAGAGAAAGTATTGAACAGTGAGTCATACAGGTGGGTGAGAGAGAGTAATAAACAGTGAGTCATACAGGCGAGTGAGAGAGAGTAATAAACACTGAGTCATACAGGCGGGGGAGAGAGAGTAATAAACACTAGCACTCAATGACCTTGTGCACTGGAGAGAGTAATAAACAGTAAGTCATACAGGCAGGTGAGAGAGAATAATAAACAGTGAGTCATACAGGCGGGTGAGAGAGAATAATAAACAGTGAGTCATACAGGCGGGTGAGAGAGAATAATAAACAGTAAGTCATACAGACGGGTGAGAGAATAAAAAACAGTGAGTCATACAGGCAGGTGAGAGAGAGTAATAAACAGTGAGTCATAGAGGCAGGTATGTGACAGACAGTAATAATCAGTGAGTCATACAGGTGGGTGAGAGAAAGTAATAAACAGTGAGTCATACAGGAGAGTGAGAGAGAGTAATAAACAGTGAGTCATACAGGCGGGTGAGAGAGAGTAATAAACACTGAGTCATACAGGCGGGGGAGAGAGAGTAATAAACACTAGCACTCAATGACCTTGTGCACTGGAGAGAGTAATAAACAGTGAGTCATACAGGCAGGTAAGAGAGAATAATAAGCAGTGAGTCATACAGGCAGGTGAGAGAGAATAATAAACAGTGAGTCATACAGGCAGGTGAGAGAGAATAATAAAAAGTGAGTCATACAGGCGGGTGAGAGAGAATAATAAACATTGAGTCATACAGGCGGGTGAGAGAGAATAATAAACAGTGAGTCATACAGGCGGGTGAGAGAAAGTATTAATCAGTGAGTCATACAGGTGGGTGAGAGAGAGTAATAAACAGTGAGTCATACAGGCGGGTGAGAGAGAGTAATAAACAGTGAGTCATACAGGCGGGTGAGAGAGAGTAATAAACAGTGAATCATACAGGCGGGTCAGAGTGAAAAATAAACAGTGAGTCATACAGGCGGGTGAGAGAGAATAATAAACAGTAAGTCATACAGACGGGTGAGAGAATAAAAAACAGTGAGTCATACAGGCAGGTGAGAGAGAGTAATAAACTGTGAGTCATAGAGGCAGGTATGTGACAGACAGTAATAATCAGTGAGTCATACAGGTGGGTGAGAGAAAGTAATAAACAGTGAGTCATACAGGAGAGTGAGAGAGAGTAATAAACAGTGAGTCATACAGGCGGGTGAGAGAGAGTAATAAACACTGAGTCATACAGGCGGGGGAGAGAGAGTAATAAACACTAGCACTCAATGACCTTGTGCACTGGAGAGAGTAATAAACAGTGAGTCATACAGGCAGGTAAGAGAGAATAATAAGCAGTGAGTTATACAGGCAGGTGAGAGAGAATAATAAACAGTGAGTCATACAGGCAGGTGAGAGAGAATAATAAAAAGTGAGTCATACAGGCGGGTGAGAGAGAATAATAAACATTGAGTCATACAGGCGGGTGAGAGAGAATAATAAACAGTGAGTCATACAGGCGGGTGAGAGAGAGTAATAAACAGTGAGTCATACAGGCGGGTGAGAGAGAGTAATAAACAGTGAATCATACAGGCGGGTGAGAGCGAAAAATAAACAGTGAGTCATACAGGCGGGTGAGAGAGAGTAATAAACAGTGAGTCATACAGGCGGGTGAGAGAGAGTAATAAACAGTGAATCATACAGGCGGGTGAGAGATTAATAAACAGTGAGTCATACAGGTGGGTGAGAGAGAGTAATAAGCAGAGAGTCTTAGAGGCAGGCGGGTGACAGAGTAATAAACAGTGAGTCATACAGGCGGATGAGAGAGAGTAATAAACACTAGCACTCAATGACCTTGTGCCCTGGAGAGAGTAATAAACAGTGAGTCATACAGGTGGGTGAGAGAGTAATAAACAGTGAGTCATACAGGTGGGTGAGAGAGAGTAATAAGCAGAGAGTCATAGAGGCAGGCGGGTGACAGAGTAATAAACAGTGAGTCATACAGGCGGATGAGAGAGAGTAATAAACACTAGCACTCAATGACCTTGTGCACTGGAGAGAGTAAGAAACAGTGAGTCATACAGGTGGGTTGGAGAGTAATAAACAGTGAGTCATACAGGTGGGTGAGAGAGAGTAATAAACTGAGTCATAAAGACGGGTGAGATAAAGTAATAAACAGTGAGTCATACAGGCGGGTGAGAGAAAGTAATAAACAGTGAGTCATACAGGCGGATGAGAGAGAGTAATAAACACTAGCACTCAATAACCTTGTGCTCTGGAGAGAGTAATAAACAGTGAGTCATACAGGTGGTGAGAGAGTAATAATAACTGAGTCATACAGGAGGGTGAGAGAGTAATAAGCAGTGAGTCATACAGGCGGGTGAGAGAGAAATAAACAGTGAGTCATATA